>ML415650.1:0-164162 GCA_005239525.1 Nicotiana knightiana | reverse complement strand
ATGCGGACCATTACTCGCAAACGCTATGAAAAAATGCTAATGCCATCCCAATACACTACGCATAAGCGAAACTTGCCACGCGAACACGATGAAGGACTGGGACACCGGAAAACAACACAACACAAAAATGCCAAAATGAAGAAAAATGATCCGAAATCAATCTGAAACACGCTTCAGCCCCTCGGGGCCCCGTCAAAACAAACCAAAAACTGCCAAAAAAATAGAAGGACCTACTCGAGGTCTCAAAACGCACACAACAACATCAGAACGATGAATCACAACTCAAATCGACATCTATGAACTTTGAACTTTCAATTTCAAAAACTTGTGCCGAAAAATATCAAATTGTCACGGAATGAACCAAAATTTTGCACACAAGTCCCAAATGACATGAAGAAGCTATGCAATTTTCCGGAACTACAAACTCATTCCGATATCCTCAAAGTCAATTTCCGTTCAAACTTATGAACTTTTCAAACCTTCAAATTTCAAATTTTTGCCAAGTTGTGCCGAAACCTTCGAAATAGAGTACTATATGCACTGCCCATACATCCTCTTTTGCGAACGCTTTAACACCATCGCATTCGCGCTTAACAAAATTATCTGCCACCATAGTACACTTCATGTTTCCGGTAAACTACACGAACGCGATGTAGAAGGGCTCCGCCTCCAGGTTATAACTCAACCCTACGCGTCCGCGATCCATCAAACGCGAACACGAAGAAGACTTTCCCCAACACTACACGAACGCGAACCATTACCTGCAAACACTATGAAAAAATGCTAATGCCATCCCAATGCACTACGCATCAGCGAAACTTGCCACGCGAACGGGATGAAGGAATGGGACACCGGAAAACAACACAACACAAAAATGCCAAAATGAAGAAAAATGATCCGAAATCAATCTCAAACACGCTTCAGCCTCTCGGGACCCAGTCAAAACATACCAACAACTGCCAAAACATAGTAGGACCTACTCGAGGTCTCAAAACGCACATAACAACATCAAAACGATGAATCACAACTCAAATCGAAATCTATGAACTTTGAACTTTCAATTTCCAAAACTTGTGCCGAAAAATATCAAATTATCACGTAATGAACCCAAAATTTGCATACAAGTCCCAAATGACATGAAGAAGCTATGCAATTTTCCGGAACCACAAACTGAATCCGATATCCTCAAAGTCAATTTCCCTTCAAACTTATGAACTTTTCAAACTTTCAAATTTCCAATTTTTACCAAGTTCTGCCGAAACCTTCGAAATAGAGTACTATATGCACTGCTCATACATCCTCTTTTGCGAACGCTTTAACACCGTCGCATTCACGCTTAACAAAATTATCTTCCACCATAGTACACTTCACGTTTCCGATAAACACATCGCGAACTACACGAACGCGATGTAGAAGGGCTCCGCCTCCAGGTCACAACTAAACCCTACGCGTCCGCGATCCATCAAACGCGAACACGAAGAAGACTTTCCCCAACACTACGCGAATGCAGATGATTACTCGCAAACGCTATGAAAAAATGCTAATGTCATCCCAACATACTACGCATCAGCGAAACTTGCCACGCGAACGCGATGAAGGACTAGGACACCGGAAAACAACACAACACAAAAATGACAAAATGAAGAAAATAATCTGAAATCAATCTGAAACACGCTTGAGCCCCTCGGGACCCCGTCAAAACATACCAACAACTCACAAAACATTGAAGGACCTACTCGAGGTCTGAAAACACGCATGACAACATCAAAACAAAAAATCACAACTAAAATCGAAATCTATGAACTTTGAACTTTCAATTTCCAAAACACGTGCCGAAACATATCAAATCATCACGGAATGAACCCAAATTTTGCACACAAGTCCCAAATGACATGAAGAAGCTATTCCATTTCCCGGAACCACAATCCAAATCCGATATCCTCAAAGTCAATTTCTGTTAAAACTTATGAACTTTTTAAACCTTAAAATTTCCAATTTTTACCAAGTTGTCGAAACTTTCGAAATAGAGTATTATATGCACTGCCCAGACATCCTCTTTTGCGAACCCTTCAACACCATCGCATTCGCGCTTAACAAAATTATCTGCCACCATAGTACACTTCACGTTTCCGGTAAACACCTCGCGAACACTACTCCCCACTGGCTCAGACCTTTACGAACATGGCTCCAACTACACGAACGCGATGTAGAAGGGCTCCGCTTCCAGGTCACAACTCAACCCTACGCGTCCGCGATCCATCAAACGCGAACACGAAGAACACTTTCCCCAACACTACGCGAATGCGGACCATTACTCGCAAACGCTATGAAAAAATGCTAGTGCCATCCCAGTACACTACGCATCAGCGAAACTTGCCACGTGAACGGGATGAAGGACTGGGACACCGGAAAACAACACAACACAAAATTTCCAAAATGAAGAAAAATGCTCTGAAATCAATCTGAAACACGCTTGAGCCCCTCGGGACCCCGTCAAAACATACCAACAAGTCCCAAAACATAGAAGGACCTACTTGAGGTCTCAAAACACACATAACAACATCAAAAAGACGAATCACAACTCAAATAGAAATCTATGAACTTTCATTTTCCAAAATACGTGCCGAAACATATCAAATCATCACGGAATGAACCCAAATTTTGCACACAAGTCCCAAATGACATGATGAAGCTATTCCATTTCCCGGAACCACAATCCAAATCCGATATCCTCAAAGTCAATTTCCGTTAAAACTTATGAATTTTTAAACCTTAAAATTTCAAATTTTTTCCAAGTTGTGTTGAAACTTTCGAAATAGAGTACTATATGTACTGCCCAGACATCCTCTTTTGCGAACGCTTCAACACCATCGCATTTGCGCTTAACAAAATATCTCCCACTATAGAACACTTCACGTTTCCGGTAAACACCTCGCGAACGCTACTCCCCACTGGCTCAAACCTTTACGAACATGGCTCCAACTACACGAACGCGATGTAGAAGGGCTCCGCCTCCAGGTCACAACTAAACCCTACGGGTCCGCGATCCATCAAATGCGAACACGAAGAAGACTTTCCCCAACGCTACGCGAACGCGGACCATTACTCGCAAACGCTATGAAAAAATGCTAATGTCATCCCAATACACTACGCCTTAGCGAAACTTGCCACGCGAACGCGATAAAGGACTAGGATACCGGAAAATAACACAACACAAAAATCCCAAAATGAAGAAAAATGATCCGAAATAAATCTGAAGCACGCTTGAGCCCCTCGGGACCCCGTCAAAACATACCAACAAGTCATAAAACATTGAAGGACCTACTCGAGGTCTGAAAACACGCATAATAACATCAAATCAAGAAATCACAACTCAAATCGAAATCTATGAACTTTTAACTTTCAATTTCCAAAACACGTGCCGAAACATATCAAATCATCACGGAATGAACCCAAATTTTGAACACAAGTCCCAAATTACATGAAGAAGCTATTCTATGTCACGGAACCACAATCCAAATCCGATATCCTCAAAGTCAATTTCCGTTAAAACTTATGAACTTTTTAAACCTTCAAATTTCTAGTTTTTGCCAAGTTGTGCCGAAATCTTCGAAATAGAGTACTATATGCACTGCCCAGACATCCTCTTTTGCGAACGCTTCAACTCCATCGCATTCGCGCTTAACAAAATTATCTGCCACCGTAGTACACTTCACGTTTCCGGTAAACACCTCGCGAATGCTACTCCCAACTGGCTCAGACCTTAGCGAATGTGGCTCCAACTACACGAACGCGATTTTAGAAAGGCTTCGCCTCCATGTCACAACTCAACCCTACGCGTCCGCGATCCATCAAATACGAACACGAAGAAGACTTTCCCCAACACTACGCGAACGCGAACCATTACTCGCAAACGCTATGAAAAAATGCTAATGCCATCCCAATACACTACCGATCAGCGAAACTTGCCACGCGAACGCGATGAAGGACTGGGACACCGAAAAACAACACAACACAAAAATGCCAAAATGAAGAAAAATGATTCGAAATCAATCTGAAACACACTTGAGCCCCTCGGGACCCCGTCAAAACATGCAAAACAAGTGCCAAAACGTAGAAGGACCTACTTGAGGTCTCAAAACACACGTAACAACATCAAAACGACGAATCACAACTCAAATCGAAATCTATGAACTTTGAACTTTCAATTTCCAAAACTCGTGCTGAAACATATGAAATCATCACGGAATGAACCCAAATATTGCACACAAGTCCCAAATGACATGAAGAAGCTATTCAATTTTCCGGTACCACAAATTGAATGCCATATCCTCAAAGTCAATTTCCGTTCAAACTTATGAACTTTTCAAACCTTCAAATTTCAAATTTTTGCCAAGTTGTGCCGAAACCTTCGAAATAGAGTACTATATGCACTGCCCAGACATCCCCTTTTGCGAATCTGAATCCGATATTATCAAAGTAAATTTCCGTTCAAACTTATGAAGTTTTCAAACCTTTATATTTCCAATTTTTTCCCAAGTTGTGCTGAAACCTTCGAGATAGAGCACTATATGCACTGCCCAGAAATCCTCTTTTGCGAACGCTTCAACACCATCGCATTCGCGCTTAAAAAAATTATCTACCACCATAGTACACTTCACGTTTCTGGTAAACACCTCACGAACGCTACTCCCCACTGGATCAGACCTTCACGAACGTGGCTCCAACTACACGAACGCGATGTAAAAGGCCTCCGCCTCCACGTCACAACTCAACACTTTGCGTCCGCAATCCATCAAACGCGAACGCGAAGAAGACTTGCCCCAAATCTGAAACACGCCCGAGCCCTTCGGGACCCCGTCAAAACAAACCAACAAGTCCCAAAACATAGAAGGACCTACTTGAGGTCTCAAAACACACATAACAACATCAAAAAGACGAATCACAACTGAAATCGAAATCTATGAACTTTGAACTTTCAATTTCCAAAACTCGTGCCGAAACATATCAAATCATCACGGAATGAACCAAAATTTGCACACAACTCCCAAATGACATAAACAAGCTATTCAATTTCCCGGAACCATAATCTGAATTCGATATCCTCAAAGTCAATTTCCGTTCAAACTTATGAACTTTTCAAACCATCAAATTTCTAATTTTTGCGATGTTGTGCCGAAACCTTCGATATAGAGTACTATATGCACTGTCCAGACATCCTCTTTTGCGAACGCTTCAACACCATCGCATTCGCGCTTAACAAAATTATCTGCCACCATAGTACACTTCACGTTTCCGGTAAACACCTCGCGAATGCTACTCCCAAGTGGCTCAGACCTTCGCGAACGTGGATCCAACTACACGAACGCGATGTAGAAGGACTCCGCCTCCAGGTCACTACTCAACCCTACGCGTTCGCGATCCATCAAACGCGAACACGAAGAAGACTTTCCCTAACACTACGCGAACGCGGACCATTACTCGCAAACGCTATGAAAAAATGCTAATGCCATCCCAATACACTACGCATCAGCGAAACTTGCCACGCGAACGCGATGAAGGACTGGGACACCGAAAAACAACACAACACAAAAATGCCAAAATGAAGAAAATTAATCCGAAATCAATCTGAAACACGCTTGAGCCCCCCGGGACCCCGTCAAAACATACCAATAAGTCACAAAACATTGAAGGACCTACTCGAGGTCTCAAAACGCACATAACAACATTAAAACGACCAATCACAACTCAAATCGAAATCTATGAACTTTGAACTTTCAATTTACAAAACTCGTGCCGAAACATATCAAATCATCACGGAATGAACCCAAATTTTGCACACAAGTCGCAAATGACATAAAGAAGCTATTCAACTTTCCGTAAGCACAAACTGAATGTGATATCCTCAAAGTCAATTTCCGTTCAAACTTATGAACTTTTCAAACTTTCAAATTTCCAGTTTTTGCCATGTTGTGCCGAAATCTTCGAAATAGAGTACTACATGCACTGCCCAGACATACTCTTTTGTGAACGCTTCAACACCATCGCNACTTCACGTTTTCGGTAAACACCTCGCGAACGCTACTCCCAACTGGCTTAGACCTTCGCGAACGTGGCTCCAACTACATGAACGTGATGTAGAAGGGCTCCGCCTCCATGTCACAACTCAACCCTACGCGTCCGCGATCCATCAAACGCGAACACGAAGAAGACTTTCCCCAACACTACGCGAACGCGAACCATTACTCGCAAACGCTATGAAAAAATGCTAATGCCATCCCAATACACTACGCATCAGCGAAACTTGCCACGCGAACGCGATGAAGGACTGGGACACCGAAAAACAACACAACACAAAAATGCCAAAATGAAGAAAAATGATTCGAAATCAATCTGAAACACGGTTGAGCCCCTCGGGACCCCGTCAAAACATGCAAAGCAGTGCCAAAACATAGAAGGACCTACTTGAGGTCTCAAAACACACGTAACAACATCAAAACGACGAATCACAACTCAAATCGAAATCTATGAACTTTGAACTTTCAATTTCCAAAACTCGTGCTGAAACATATCAAATCATCACGGAATGAACCCAAATATTGCACACAAGTTCCAAATGACATGAAGAAGCTATTCAATTTTCCGGTACCACAAATTGAATGCCATATCCTCAATGTCAATTTCCGTTCAAACTTATGAACTTTTCAAACCTTCAAATTTCAAATTTTTGCCAAGTTGTGCCGAAACCTTCGAGATAGAGTACTATATGCACTGCCCAGAAATCCTCTTTTGCGAACGCTTCAACACCATCGCATTCGCGCTTAAAAAAATTATCTGCCACCATAGTACACTTCACGTTTCTGGTAAACACCTCGCGAACGCTACTCCCCACTGGATCAGACCTTCACGAACGTGGCTCCAACTACACGAACGCGATGTAAAAGGCCTCCGCCTCCAGGTCACAACTCAACACTTTGCGTCCGCAATCCATCAAACGCGAACACGAAGAAGACTTGCCCCAAATCTGAAACACGCCCGAGCCGTTCGGGACCCCGTCAAAACATACCAACAAGTCCCAAAACATAGAAGGACCTACTTGAGGTCTCAAAACACACATAACAACATCAAAAAGATGAATCACAACTGAAATCGAAATCTATGAACTTTGAACTTTCAATTTCCAAAACTCGTGCCGAAACATATCAAATCATCACGGAATGAACCAAAATTTGCACACAAGTCCCAAATGACATAAACAAGCTATTCAATTTCCCGGAACCATAATCTGAATTCGATATCCTCAAAGTCAATTTCCGTTCAAACTTATGAACTTTTCAAACCTTTAAATTTCCAATTTTTGCCAAGTTGTGCCGAAACCTTCGATATAGAGTACTATATGCACTGTCCAGACATCCTCTTTTGCGAACGCTTCAACACCGTTGCATTCGCACTTAACAAAATTATCTGCCACCATAGTACACTTCACGTTTCCGGTAAACACATCGCGAACGATGCTCCCAAGTGGCTCAGACCTTCGCGAACGTGGCTCCAAGTACACGAACGCGATGTAGAAGGACTCCGCCTCCAGGTCACAGCTCAACCCTACGCGTCCGCGATCCATCAAACGCGAACACGAAGAAGACTTTCCCTAACACTACGCGAACGCGGACCATTACTCGCAAACGCTATGAAAAAATGCTAATGACATCCCAATACACTACGCATCAGCGAAACTTGCCACGCGAACGCGATGAAGGACTGGGACACCGAAAAACAACACAACACAAAAATGCCAAAATGAAGAAAATTGATCCGAAATCAATTTGAAACACGCTTGAGCCCCTCAGGACCCCGTCAAAACATACCAACAAGTCACAAAACATTGAAGGACCTACTCGAGGTCTCAAAACGCACATAACAACATTAAAACGACCAATCACAACTCAATTTGAACTTTCAATTTATAAAACTCGTGCCGAAACATATCAAATCATCACGGAATGAACCCAAATTTTGCACACAAGTCGCAAATGACATAAAGAAGCTATTAAACTTTCCGGAAGCACAAACTGAATGCGATATCCTCAAAGTCAATTTCCGTTCAAACTTATGAACTTTTCAAACTTTCAAATTACTATTTTTTGCCAAGTTGTGCCGAAATCTTCGAAATAGAGTACTACATGCACTGCCCAGACATCCTCTTTTGTGAACGCTTCAACACCATCGTATTCGCGCTTAACAAAATTATCTGCCACCGTACTACACTTCACGTTTCCGGTGAACACCTCGCGAACGCTACTCCCAACTGGCTCAGACCTTCGCGAATGTGGCTCCAACTACACGAACGCGATTTTAGAAAGGCTCCGCCTCCATGTCACAACTCAACCCTACGCGTCCGCGATCCATCAAACACGAACACGAAGAAGACTTTCCCCAACACTACGCGAACGCGAACCATTCCTCGCAAACGCTATGAAAAAATGCTAATGCCATCCCAATACACTACGCATCACCGAAACTTGCCACGCGAACGCGATGAAGGACTGTGACACCGAAAAAGAACACAACACAAAAATGCCAAAATGAAGAAAAATGATTCGAAATCAATCTGAAACACGCTTGAGCCCCTCGGGACCCCGTCAAAACATGCAAACAGGTGCCAAAACATAGAAGGACCTACTTGGGGTCTCAAAACACACGTAACAACATCAAAACGACGAATCACAACTCAAATCGAAATCTATGAAGTTTGAACTTTCAATTTCCAAAACTCGTGCTGAAACATATCAAATCATCACGGAATGAACCCAAATATTGCACACAAGTCCCAAATGACATGAAGAAGCTATTCAATTTTCCGGTACCACAAATTGAATGCCATATCCTCAAAGTCAATTTCCGTTAAAACTTATGAACTTTTCAAACCTTAAAATTTCCAATTTTTGCCAAGTTGTGCTGAAACCTTCGAAATAGAGTACTATATGCACTGCCAAGACATCCTCTTTTGAGAACGCTTCCACACCATCGCATTCGCGCTTAACAAATTATCTACCACCGTAGTACACTTCACGTTTTCGGTAAACACCTCGCGAACGCTAGTCCCAACTTGATCAGAACTTCGCAAACGTGGCTCCAACTACATGAACGCGATGTAGAAGGGCTCCGCCTCCATGTCACAACTCAACCCTACGCGTCCGCGATCCATCAAACGCGAACACGAAGAAGACTTTCCCCAACACTACGCGAACGCGGACCATTACTCGCAAACGCTATGAAAAAATTCTAATGCCATCCCAATACACTACGCATCATCAAAACTTGCCACGCAAACGCGAAGAAGGACTGGTACACCGGAAAACAACACAATACAAAAATGCCAAAATGAAGAAAAATGATCTGAAATCAATCTGAAACACACTTGAGCCCCTTGGGACCCCGTCAAAACATACCAACATGTCACAAAACATTGAAGGACCTACTCGAGGTCTGAAAACATGCATAACAACATCAAAACGAAAAATCACAACTCAAATCAAAATTTATGAACTTTGAACTTTCAATTTCCAAAACTCGTGCCGAAACATATCAAATCATCACGGAATGAACCCAAATTTTGCACGCAAGTCCCAAATGACATGAATAAGCTATTCAATTTTCTGGAACCACAAACTAAATGCAATATCCTCAAAGTCAATTTCCGTTAAAACTTATGAACTATTCAAACATTCAAATTTCCAATTTTTGCCAAGTTGTGCTGAAACCTTCGAAATAGAGTACTATATGCACTGCCCAGACATCCCCTTTTGCGAATCCGAATCCGAATCCAATATTATCATTGTCAATTTCCGTTCAAACTTATGAAGTTTTCAAACCTTTAAATTTCCAATTTTTTCCCAAGTTGTGCCGAAACCTTCGAGATAGAGTACTATATGCACTACCCAGAAATCCTCTTTTGCGAACGCTTCAACACCATCGCATTCGTGCTTAACAAATTTATCTGCCACCATAGTACACTTCACGTCTCCGGTAAAAACCTCGCGAACGCTACTCCCAACTGGCTCACACCTTCGCGAACGTGGCTCCAACTACACGAACGCGATGTAAAAGGCCTCCGCCTCCAGGTCACAACACAACCCTTTGCGTCCGCAATCCATCAAACGCGAACGCGAAGAAGACTTGCCCCAAATCTGAAACACGCCCGAGCCCTTCGGGACCCTGTCTAAACATACCAACAAGTCCCATAACATAACAGGACCTACTCGAGGCCTCAAAACACACATAACAACATCAAAACGACAAATCACACCTCAAATCTAAATCTATGAACTTTGACATTTCAATTTCCAAAACTCGTGCCCAAACATATAGAATCATCACAGAATGAACCCAAATTTTGCACAGAAGTCCCAAATGACATGAGGAAGCTATTCCATTTCCCGAAACCATAATCCAAATCCGATATCCTCAAAGTCAATTTTCGTTAAAACTTATGAACTTTATAAACCTTAAAACTTCCAATTTTACCAAGTTGTGTCGAAACTTTCAAAATAGAGTACTATATGCATTGCTCATACATCCTCTTTTGCGAACTTCAACAGCATCGCATTCGCGCTTAAAAAAATTATCTGCCACCATAGTACACTTCATGTTTCTGGTAAACACCTCGCGAACGCTACTCCCCACTGGATCAGACGTTCACGAACGTGGCTCCAACTACACGAACGCGAAGTAGAAGGGCTCCACCGCCAGGTCACAACTCAACCCTACGCGTCCGCGATCCATCAAACGCGAACACGAAGAAGACTTTCCCCAACACTACGCAAACGCGGACCATTACCCGTAAACGCAATGAAAAAATGCTAATGCCATCCCATTACACTACGACTAAGAGAAACTTGCCATGCGAACGCGATGTAGGACTGGGACATCGGAAAACAACACAACACAAAAATGCCAAAATGAAGAAAAATGATTCGAAATCAATCCGAAACACGCTTGAGACCCTCGGGACCCTGTCAAAACATACCATCAAGTCCCAAAATATAGAAGGACCTGCTTGAGGTCTCAAAACACACATAACAACATCAAAAAGACGAATCACAACTCAGATCGAAATCTATGAACTTTGAACTTTCAATTTCGAAAACTCGTGCCGAAACATATCAAATCATAACAGAATGAACCCAAATTTGCACACAAGTCCCAAATGACATGAATAAGCTATTCAATTTCCTGGAACCACAATCCGAATCCGATATTCTCAAAGTCAATTTCCGTTCAAACTTATGAAGTTTTCAAACCTTTAAATTTCCAATTTTTGCCAAGTTGTGTCGAAACCTTCGAGATAGAGTACTATATGCACTGCCCAGAAATCCTCTTTTGCGAACGCTTCAACACCATCCCATTCGCGCTTAACAAAATTATCTGCCACCATAGTACACTTCACGTCTCCGGTAAAAACCTCGCGAACGCTACTCCCAACTGGCTCACACCTTCGCGAACGTGGCTCCAACTACACGAACACGATGTAAAAGGCCTCCGCCTCCAGGTCACAACCCAACCCTTTGCGTCCGCAATCCATCAAACTCGAACGCGAAGAAGACTTGCCCCAAATCTGAAACACGCCCGAGCCCTTCGGGACCCTGTCTAAACATACCAACAAGTCCCATAACATAACAGGACCTACTCGAGGCCTCAAAACACACATAACAACATCAAAACGACAAATCACACCTCAAATCTAAATCTATGAACTTTGAATTTTCAATTTCCAAAACTCGTGCCGGAACATATAGAATCATCACAGAATGAACCCAAATTTTGCACAGAAGTCCCAAATGACATGAGGAAGCTATTCCATTTCCCGAAACCATAATCCAAATCTAATATCCTCAAAGACAATTTTCGTTAAAACTTATGAACTTTTTAAACCTTAAAACTTCCAATTTTACCAAGTTGTGTCGAACACTTCATACACTTCACGTTTCCGGTAAACAGCTCGCGAACGCGACTCCAAACTGGCTCAGACATTCGTGAACGTGGCTCCAACTACACGAACGCGATGTAGAAGGCCTCCGCCTCCAGGTCACAACTCAACCCTTTGCGTCCGCAATCCATGAAACACGAACGCGAAGAAGACTTGCCCCAAATCTACGCGAACGCGGATCATTACTCGCGAACGCTATGAAAAAATGCTAATGCCATCCCAGTACACTACACCCGCGAAACTTGCCACGCGAACACGATGAAGCACTGGGAGACCGGAAAACAACACAAGATAACAATGCCAAAACGAACAAGGAATTTCTCGAGGTCTCAAAACACACATAACAACATCAAAACGACAAATCACAACTCAAATCGAAATTTGTGAACTTTGATCTTTCAATTTCCAAAACTCGTGCCGAAACATATCAAATCATCACGGAATGAACCTAAATTTTGCACTAAAGTCCCAAATGACATGAAGAAGCTAATTAATTTCCCGGAACCACAATCAAAATCCCATACCCTTAAAGTCAATTTCCAAATTATGAACTTTTCAAACCTTCAAATTTCCATTTTCTTCCAAGTTGTTCCGAAACAGATTACTATATGCACTGCCTAGACATCCTCTTTCGTGAACGCTTCAACACCATCACATTCGCGATGAAAAAAATTATCTGCCACCATAATATACTTCACGTTCGCGGGAAACACCTCGTGAACGCGACTGCCAACCGGCTCAGACCTTCGCGAACGTGGCTCAACCTACACGAACGCGATGTAGAAGGCCTCCTGCTCCGGGTCACAGCTCAACCCTACTCGTCCGTGATCCATCATACGTGAACGTTAAGAAGACTTTCCCCAACATTACGCGAACACGGACCATCACTCGCGAACACTATGAAAAAATGCTAATGTCGTCCAAGTACACTACTCTTTCGAGAAACTTGCCATGCGAACGTGATGAAGGGCTGGGACACTGGAAAACAGCACAACACAACAATGCAAAAATTAAGAAAAATGATCCGAAATTAATCCAAAACATGCACGAGCCCCTCGGGACCCCGTCTGAATATACCAACAAGTCCTATAACATAACAGGACCTACTCGAGGCCTCAAATCCCACATAACAACATCAAAACAATGAATCACAGCTCAAATCGAAATCTATGAACTTTGAACTTTCAATTTCCAAAACTCGTGTCGAAACATATCAAATCATCACGGAATGAACCCAAATTTTGCACAAAAGTCCCAAATGACATGAAGAAGCTAATTAATTTCCCGGAACCACAATCAGAATCTGATATCCTCAAAGTCAATTTCCGTTCAAACTTATGAACTTTTAATACCTTAAAATTTCAAAATTTCGCCAAGTTGTGTCGAAACTTTCGAAACAGAGTACTATATGTACTTCCTAGAGATCCTCTTTCGCGAACGCTTCAACACCATCGCATTCGCGATGAACAAAATTATCTGCCACCATAATACACTTCACGTTTCAGGTAAATAACTCGCGAATGCGACTCCCATCTGGCTCATACCTTCACGAACGTGGCTCCAACTACACGAACATGATGTAGAAGGCCTCCGCCTCCAGGTCACAACTCAACCCTACGCGTCCACGATCCATCAAACGCGAACACGAAGAAGACTTGCCCAACACTACACGAACGCGAATCATTACTCGCAAACACTCTGAAAAAAGCCTAATTCCATCCCAATACACTACTCATCCGCGAAACATGCCACGCGAACGAAATGAAGGACTGGGACACCGGAAAACAACACAACACAAAAATGCCAAAATGAGAAAAATGATCCGAAATCAATCTGAAACACGCTTGAGCCCCTTGGGACCCCGTCTAAACATACCAACAAGTCCCAAAACATAGAAGGAGCTTCTCGAGGTCTCAAAACACACATAACAACATCAAAACGACGAACCACAGCTCAAATCGAAATTTGTGAACTTTGAACTTTCAATTTCCAAAACTCGTGCCGAAACATATCAAATCATCACGGAATGAACCCAAATTTTGCACAAAAGTACCAAATTACATGAAGAGGCTAATCAATTTCCCGGAACCACAATCCGAATCCCATATCCTCAAAGTCAATTTCAAAATTATGAACTTTTCAAACCTTGAAATTTCTAACTTTTGCCAAGTTGTGCCGAAATAGAGTACTATATGCACTGCCTAGACATCCTCTTTCGCGAACGCTTCAACACTCTTGTATTCGCGATGAACAAAATTATGTTCCACCATAATACACTTCACGTTCACGGTAAAGACCTCGTGAATGCGACTCCCAACCGGCTCAGACCTTCGCGAATGTGGCTCCAACAACACGAACGCGATGTAGAAGGCCTCCGGCTCCGGGTCACAGCTCAACCCTACTCGTCCGCGATACATCATACGTGAACGCTAACAATAATTTCCCCAACACTACGCGAACACGGACCATCACTCGCGAATGCTATGAAAAAATGCTAATTCCATCCAAATACATTACTCTTTCGCGAAACTTGCCATGCGAACGCGATGAAGGACTGGGACACCGGAAAACAGCAACAACACAATGCCAAAATGAAGAAAAATGATCCGAAATCAATCTGAATCACGCCCGAGCCCCTCGGGACCCCGTCTAAACATCCCAACAAGTCCCATAACATAACAAGACCTACTCGAGGCCTCAAAACACACATAACAACATCAAAACGACAAATCACACCTCAAATCGAAATCATTGAACTTCAAATTTTCAATTTCTAAAACTCGTGCCAAAACATATCAAATCATCACGGAATGAATCCAAATTTTGCACACCAGTCCCAAATGACACGAAGAAGCTCTTCCATTTCCCGGAACCACAATCCAAATCTGATATCCTCTAAGTCAATTTCCCTTCAAACTTATGTACCTTTTAAACCTTAAAATTTCCAATATTTGTCAAGTTGTGTCCAAACTTTTGAAATAGGGTACTATATGCACTGCCTAGACAACCTCTTTTGCGAACGCTTCAACACCATCGCATTCGCGATTAATAAAATTATCTGCCACCGTAATACACTTCACCTTTCCGGTGAACACCTCGCGAACGCGACTCCAAACTGGCTCAGACATTCCTGAATGTGGCTCCAACTACACGAACGCGATGTAGAAGGCTTCCGCCTCCAGGTCACAACTCAACCCTTTGCGTCCGCAATCCATCAAACGCAAACGCGAAGAAGACTTGCCCCAAATCTACGTGAACGTGGATCATTACTCGCGAACGCTATGAAAAACTGCTAATGCCATCCCAATATACTATGCATCCGCGAAACTTTCCACGCGAACACGATGAAGGACTGGGAGACCGGAAAACAACACAACACAACAATGCCAAAACGAACAAAAATGATCTGAAATCAATCTGAAACATGCTTGAGCCCCTCGGGACCCTAACTAAACATACCAACAAGCCCCAAAACATATAAGGAATTTCTCGAGGTCTCAAAATACACATAACAACATTAAAACGACAAATCACAACTCAAATCGAAATTTGTGAACTTTGAACTTTCAATTTCAAAAACTCGTGCCGAAACATATCAAATCATCACGGAATGAACCTAAATTTTGCCCAAAAGTCCCAAATGACATGAAGAAGCTAATTAATCTCCCGGAACCACAATCCATATCCCATATCCTCAAAGTCAATTTCCAAATTATGAACTTTTCAAACCTTGAAATTTCAAATTTTTGCCAAGTTGTGCCGAAACAGAGTACTATATGCACTGCCTAGACATCCTCTTTTGTGAACGCTTCAACACCATGGCATTCGCGATGAAAAAACTTATCTGCCACAATAATACACTTCACGTTCGTGGTAAACACCTCGTGAACGTGACTACCAACCGGCTCCGACCTTCGTGAACGTGGCTCCAACTACACAAACGCGATGTAGAAGGCCTCCGGCTCCGGGTCACAGCTCAACCCTACTCGTCCACGATCCATCATACGTGAACGTTAAGAAGACTTTCCCCAACACCGGGAACACGGATCATCACTCGCGAACACTATGAAAAAATGCTAACGCCATCCAAATACACTACTCATTCGCGAAACATGCCATGCGAACGCGATGAAGGAGTGGGATACTGGAAAACAGCACAACAATACAATGCCAATATTAAGAAAAATGATCCGAAATTAATCTAAATCATGCACGAGCCCCTCGGGACCCCGTCTAAACATACCAACAAGTCCGATAACATACCAGGACCTACTCGAGGCCTCAAAACACACATAACAACATCAAAACGACGAATCACAGATCAAATCGAAATCTATGAACTTTGAACTTTCAATTTCCAAAACTCGTGCCGAAACATATCAAATCATCACGGAATGAACCCAAATTTTGCAAAAAAGTCCCAAATGACATGAAGAAGCTAATTAATTTCCCGCAACCACAATCCAAATCCCATATCCTCAAAGTCAATTTCCAAATTATGAACTTTTCAAACCTTGAAATTTCCAATTTTTACCAAGTTGTGCCGAAACAGAGTACTATATGCACTGCCTAGAAATCCTCTTTTGTGAACGCTTCAACACCATGGCATTTGCGATGAACAAAATTATCTGCCACCATAATACACTTCACGTTCACGGTAAACACCTCGTGAACGCGACTCCCAACCGGCTTCGACGTTCGTGAACGTGGCTCCAATTACACAAATCATCAGGAATGAACCTAAATTTTGCACAAAAGTCCCAAATGACATGAAAAAGCTAATTAATTTCCCGGAACCACAATCCAAATCCCATATCCTCAAAGTCAATCTCCAAATTATGAACTTTTCAAACCTTGAAATTTCCAATTTTTGCCAAGTTGTGCTGAAACAGAGTACTATATGCACTGCCTAGACATCCTCTTTTGTCAACGGTTCAACACCATGGCATTCGCGATGAACAAAATTATCTGCCACCATAATACACTTCACGTTCGCGGTAAACACCTCATGAACGCGACTTCCAACCGGCTCTGACCTTCGTGAACGTGGCTCCAACTACACAAACGCGATGTAGAAGGCCTCCGGCTCCGGGTCAGAGCTCAACCCTACTCGTCCGCGATCCATCATACGTGAACGTTAAGAAGACTTTCCCCAAAACTACGTGAACACGGATCATCACTCGCGAACACTGTGAAAAAAATCTAATGCCATCCAAATACACTACTCATTCGCGAAACTTGCCATGCGAACGCGATGAAGGACTGGGACACTGGAAAACAACACAACACAACAATGCCAAAATGAAGAAAAATGATCTGAAATCAATCTGAGAGACGCCCGAGCCCCAACAAGTCCCATAACATAACATGACCTACTTGAGGCCTCAGAACACACATAACAACATCAAAACGACGAATCACAACTCAAATCGAAATCTATGAACTTTGAACTTTCAATTTCCAAATCTCGTGCCGAAACATATCAAATCATCACAGAATGAACCCAAATTTTGCACACAAGTCCCAAATGACATGAAGAAGCTATTTAATTTACCGGAACCATAATCCAAATCTGATATCCTCAAAGTCAATTTTTTTCAAACTTATGAACTTTTCAAACCATCAAATTTCTAATTTTTGCAAAGTTGTGTTGACACCTTCGAAATAGAGTACTATATGCACTGCCCAGACATCCTCATTCGCGAATGTTTCAACACCATTGCATTCGCGATGAACAAAATTATCTGCCACCATATTACACTTCACGTTCACGGTAAACACCTCGCCAACACGACTCCCAACTGGCTCAGACCTTCGCGAACGTGGCTCCAACTTCATGAACGCAATGTAGAAGGCCTCCAGCTCCGGATCACAACTCAACTCTACACATCCATAATCCATCATACGCGAACGGAAAGAAGACATGCCCCAACATTACGCGAACGCAGACCTTTACTCGCGAACGTTATGAAAAATACACTACGCTTTCTCGAAACTTGCCACGCGAACGCGATGAAGGACTGGGTCACTATAAAACAACACAACACAACAATGCCAAAATGAAGAAAAATGATCTGAAATCAATCTGAGAGACGCCCGAGCCCCATAACATAACAGGACCTACTTGAGGCCTCAGAACACACAAAACAACATCAAAACGACGAATGACTGCTCAAATCGAAATATATGAACCGTGAACTTTCAATTTCCCAAACTCGTGCCGAAAGATATCAAATCTTCACATAATAAACCAAAATTTTGCACACAAGTCCCAAATGACATGCAGAAGTATTCAATTTCCCGGAACCACAAACCATATCTAATATCCTCAAAGTCAATTTTACGTTTAAACTTATGAACTTTTCAAACCTTCAAATTTCCATTTTTTGCCAAGTTGTGCCGAAACCTTCGAAATAGAGTACTATATGCACTGTTCAGACATCCTCTTTCGCGAACGCTTCAACACCATCGCATTCGCGATGAATAAATTATCTTCCACCATAATACACTTCATGTTCGCGGTAAACACCTCGCGAACACGACTCCCAACTGGCTCAGACCTTCGGGAACGTGGCTCCAACTACACGAACGCGATGTAGAAGACCTCCGGCTCTGGGTCATAGCTCAACCCTACACATCCACCATCCATCACACGCGAACCCGAAGAAGACTATCCCCAACACTACGCAAACGCGGACCATTACTCACGAACGCTATAAAAAAATGCTAATGCCATCAAAATACACTACGCTTTCGCGAAAATTGCCACGCGATGAAGGGCTGGGACACTGAAAAACAGCACAAGACAACAATGCCAAAATGAAGAAAAATGATACGAAATCAATCTAAAACACGGGGGAGCCCCTCGGGACCCTGTTTAAACATACCAAGAAGTCCCATAACATAACATGACCTACTCGAGGCCTCAAAACACACATAAAAACATCAAAACGACAAATCTCGCCTCAAATCGAAATCTATGAACTATGAATTTACAATTTCAGAACTTGTGCCGAAACATAACAAATCATCACAACATGAACCTAAATTTTGCACACCAGTCCCAAATGACATAAAGAAGCTATTCCAATTCCCGGAACCACAATCCAAATCCGATATCCTCTAAGTCAATTTCCCTTCAAATTTATGTACTTTTTAGACCTTGAAATTTCCAATATTTGCCAAGTTGTGCTGAAACTTTTGAAATAGAGTACTATATACACTGCCCAGACATCCTCTTTTGCGAAAACTTCAACACCATCGCACTCGAGGTCTGAAAACACACATAACGACATCAAAACGACGAATCACAGCTCAAATCGAAATTTGTGAACTTTGAAATTTCAATTTCCAAAACTCGTGCCGAAACATATCAAATCATCACGGAATGAACCCAAATTTTGCAAAAAAGTCCCAAATGACATGAAGAAGCTAATTAATTTCCCGCAACCACAATCCAAATCCCATATCCTCAAAGTCAATTTTAAAATTATGAACTTTTCAAACCTTCAAATTTCCAATTTTTGCCAAGTTGTGCTGAAACAGAGTACTATATGCACTGCATAGACATCCTCTTTTGCGAACGCTTCAACCATCGCATTAGCTATGAACAAAATTATCTCCCACCACAATACACTTCACGTTAGCGGTAAACACCTCGTGAACGCGACCCCCAACCGGATCAGACCTTCACGAACGTGGCTCCAACTACACGAACGCGATGTAGAAGGCCTCCGGCTCAGGGTCACAGCTCAACCTTACTCGTCCGTGATCCATCATACGTGAACGTAAAGAAGACATTCCCCAACACTACGCAAATACGGACCAACACTCGCGAACACTATGAAAAAATGCTAATGCCATCCAAATACACTACTCTTTCGTGAAACTTGCCATGCGAAGGCGATGAAGGACTGCGATTAAGAAAAATGATCCGAAATTAATCTAAAACAAGCACGAGCCCCTCGGGACCCCGTCTAAACATACCAACAAGTCCCATAACATAACAGGACCTACTCGAGGCCTTTAAACACATATAACAACATCAAAATGATGAATCACAACTCAAATTGAAATCTATGAACATTGAACTTTCAATTTTCAAAACTCGTGCCGAAACATATCAAATCATCACGGAATGAACCCAAATTTTGCACACAAGTCCCAGATGACATGAAGAAGCTATTTAATTTCTCGGAATCCGAATCCAATATCCTCAAAGTCAATTTTTGTTCAAACTTATGAACTTTTCAAACCATCAAATTTCCAATTTTTGCCAAGTTGTGTTGACACCTTCGAAATAGAGTACGTTATGCACTGCCCAGACATTCTCTTTCGCGAATGTTTCAACACCATCGCATTCGCGATGAAAAAAATTATCTTCCACCATAATACATTTCATGTTTGCGGTAAACACCTCTCAAATGGTACTTCCAACTGGCTCGGACCTTCGCGAACGTGGCTCCAACTACACGAACGCGATGTACAAGGCTTCCGGCTCCGGGTCACAGCTCAACCCTACATATCCACAATCCATCATAGCAAACGCGAAGAAGAATTTCCCCAACACTACGCGAACGAGGACCATTACTCACTAACGCTATGAAAAAATACTAATGCCACCCAAATACACTACGCTTTAGCGAAACTTTCCGCGCGAACGTGATGAAGGACCGGGACACTAGAAAACAACACAACACAACAATGCCAAATTGAAGGCTATGAACTTTGAACTTTCAATTTCCAAAACTCATGTCGAATCATATCAAAGAATAACGGAATGAACCCAAATTTTGCACACAAGTCCCAAATGACATGAAAAAGATATTCCCTTTTCCGGAACCACAATCCAAATACAATATCCTCAAAGTCAATTTCCGTTCAAACATATGACCTTTTCAAACCTTCAAATTTCTAATTTTTACCAAATAGTGCCAAAACCTTCGAAATATAGTACTATATGCACTGCTCATACATCCTCTTTCGCGAACGCTTCAACACCATGGCATTCGCGATGAACAAAATTATCTGCCACCATAATACACTTCACGTTCGCGGTAAACACCCCGCGAATGCGACTCCCAACTGGCTCAGACCTACGCGAACGTGGCTCCAACTACACGAACGCGATGTAGAAGGCCTCCGGCTCTGGGTCACAGCTCAACGCTACGCGTCCGCGATCCATCATACGTGAACGCGAAGAAGACTTCACCCAACACTACGCGAACGCGGACCATTACTCGTGAACGCTATGAAAAAAGGCTAATGCCATCCAAATACACTACGCTTTCGCAGAACTTGCCACACGTACGCGATGAAGGATCGGGACACCGAAAAACAGCATACCACAACAATGCCAAAATTAAGAAAAATGATCCGAACTCAATCTGAAACATGCCCGATCCCCTCAGGACCCCGTCTAAACATACCAACAAATCCGATAACATAACAGGACCTACTCGAGGCCTCAAAACACACATAAAAACATCAAAACGACGAATCATACCTCAAATCAAAATCTATGAACTTTGAACTTTCAATTTCCGAAACTCGTGCTGAAACATATCAAATCATCATGGAATGAATCCAAATTTTTCACACAAGTACCAAATGACATGAAGAAGTTATTCCAATTCCCGGAACCACAATCTGAATGCGTAATCCTCAAAGTCAATTTCCATTAAAACTTATGAACTTTCCAAACAATCAAATTTCCAATTTTTGCTAAGTTGTGCCGAAACCTTCAAAATAGAGTACTAAATGCACTGCCCAGACATCCTCTTTTGTGAACGCTTCAACGCCACCACATTCGTGATGAACAAGAATATCTGCCACCATAATACATTTCACGTTCGCGGTAAACACCTCGCGAACTCGACTGCCAACTGGCTCAAACCTTCTCGAATGTGGCTCAGACTACACGGACGCGATGTAGAAGGCCTTCGACTCCGGGTCATAGCTCAAACCTATGCGTCCGCGATCTATCAGACGCGAGCACGAAGAAGACATGCCCCAACACTACGCGAATGCGGATCATTACTCACGAACGCTATGAAAAAATGCTAATGCCATCCAAATAAACTACGGTTTCACGAAACTTTCCACTTGAACGCGATGAAGTACTGGGACACCGAAAAACAACACAACACAACAATGCCAAAATGAAGAAAAATGATCTGAAATAAATCTGAAACACGCCCGAGCTCCTCGGGACCTCATCTAAACATACCAACAAGTCTCATAACATAACAGAACCTACTCGAGGCCTCAAAACACACATAACAACATCAAAATGATGAATCACACCTGTAATAGAAATTTATGAACTTTGAACTTTCAATTTCCAAAACTCGTGCTGAAACAAATCAAATCATCACGGAATGAACCCAAATCTTGCACACAAGTCCCAAATGGCGTGAAGAAGCTATTCCATTTCCCGGAACCACAATCCGAATCTGATATCCTCAAAGTCAATTTTTCCAATTTTTGCCATGTTGTGCTAAAACCTTCTAGAAACATCCAAATGCAAATCCGGGCATATGCCCGAGTCCAAAATCACTATCCGGACCTGACGGAACCATCAAAATGGTATTCCGGAGTGAATTTCACAAAAATTCAAACTTTGCACATAATTCTCTTTTGACATAATAGACCTATTCCAACTTCCAGAATTTGAACCTGACACTGATATCAAAAATTCCACTCCCGCTCAAACTCGCAAAAATCTTCAACTTTCAACTTTCGCCAAATGACCCCAAAATGACATACGGACCTCCAAATCTACATACGGACGCGCTCCTACGACTAGAATCACCATACTGAACTATTCGCAAACTCAAAATTCTAAATAGACATCGATAACATTAAAATACACTTCAACTTAAATTTATGAAATTCCTCCAAAATGCCAAGTTTCCACAATAGGCGCCGAAATGCTCCCAGGTCATCCAAAATTCGATCCGTACATACGCCGAGGGCCAAAATCATCCTACGAACCTGTTGGAAACTTCAAATTTAAATTTTGAGGGCATTTACTCAAAAATCACACATTAGTCAATTCCTCCACCTTAAAACTTCAGAAATTAGAATTTTCTTTCCAAATCAACTTCGAACTTCCAGAAATTAAATTCTGACCACGTGTACAAGTTATAATACATGGAGTGAAGATGCTCAAGGCCTCAAACCTCTGAATAATGCGATAAAGCTCAAAATGGTCGATTGGGTCATTACAATTATCATTTAATTTTAACCCATCCTTGAGGAAAACATAATTAAATTGAAAGTTCCATAATTAAGAAGTTGTAACGATCCAATCGGTCGTTTTGAGAGTTAGTGCCCTGATCCCCTAATAACGTCCTTCCCCACTTTTATATCTGCTTATCCGACTTGTCGGAATGATTAGTTGCCAAATTCAGAGAGTTTTTGGACACATGGTCCCTATATATGAGTTTAAGCTTTAGAAATCGGACAGTAGATGGAACTGTGTGAAGAATACGGAATGGAATTTCTTTAACTCTGTTAGCTCCGCTGGGTGATTTTTGAGTTAGGAGCATGTTCGGAATGTGTTCTCCAGGTATGTAGTAGATTTAGGCTTGAATTGGCGAAAGTTAGAATTTCGGCGATTTCAGCCGATAGGTGATATTTTGATATCTGGATCAGAATGGGATTTCAAGAGTGGTTGTAGCTCTGTAGTGTCATTTATGACATGTGTGTAAAATTTGAGGTCATTCGGACTAGTTTTGACGTGTTTTCGCATTGATTGTGGATTTCGGAAATTTCATAAGTTCTTATGCTTGAATCCATGCATAATTCTTGATTTTGGTGTTATGTGATGTGTTTTGAAGGCTCGACCAGCTTTGGATGAGGTATTAGGAATGGTTGGTAGGTTTGGTTGAGGTCCCGGGGGCCTCGGCTGTGTTTCGGATGCTCAACGGGCATTTTTAGCCTTGTGTGGGATTGCTGGTTTTCTGGTGTAAGTGCAGTAGATTTTTGTTCATCGCGATCGTGTGAGGGAGTCTTCAATCGCGTAGATTAATTGAGTCCAGGAAGGATTTTTGTTCATGGCGATCGCAAGAAATGGAATGTGATCACGTGGGGTATACAGCCTTGGCCCTTGTGTTCGCGTGGGCCTTGTTGCGTTCGCGTAGAAGAAATAAGGCGGCTGGGACTTAAGGTGGTCCTCTACGCGGTCGCATGAAGCCAATTGCGATCGCGTAGGTCGGGTAAGCTGAGCATCGCGTTCGCATAGAGTATTCTATTTAAATTGGGACGGTGGGAAATTCGGGTCATGACAAATACGTCCGTAGTCCCAATTTAAATATGAAGTACAGGGTAAAAGTTCCCGGAATATGTCCGTAGTTCCAATTTAAATATGAAATGCGAATGAATGTCGGATAAGGTTTATTTAAACAGTTCAGGAGAGAAGTCACAGGCAAAACACAGGATATTCGATTTACTTTATTTCTTTAAATAGAATACTCTATTTAAACTCAGTATTCTAAGGGAAAGCTCCCAGAATACGTCTGTGATGGAGCCTAACGTTGAACTCGCTAGGCAAGCCAACGTGAATATTCGATTTACTTTATTTCTTTATTAACAGTCAAAAACAGGTGAATTTCCACATTAACATAAATAAGAATCTAAGATGAAGCAAGACATGTATATTCCAATACAAAGCCTTTACGAAATTTCACAAAAACTAATCAAATCCCAGAATGTTGGAGTCACAATATCACGAACTATCGACGAATAATACATATAATGGACTGAAAGAAGTAAATACATCTTTTTCTGATATAACTAGAACAAAAATAAAGAAGTGGACGGGGACGCCAAGGCCTGCAGACGCCTGCAGGACTACTTCGGTATCTCCAACTGGACTAAAGGCAGCCTCCTAATTTTAATGTCCAAAGGGTCCTGTACCGGGATCTGCACAACAAAAGATAGGCAGGTGTAGCATCAGTACAACCAACCCCATGTATTGAGTAAGTGTCGAGCCTAACCTCGGCGAAGTAGTGACGAGGCTAGGAAAAGACAATCAAGACAACCTGTGCAATTTTATAATATTCGGAAGAAATAATAACAACAACAATAACCATTTAAGTACAGGGGAAAAGGGGAAACATGCTGGGGAAAGCAATATCAGATAACATAAATAACGAAATAAGACAACAGTTCAATTATCTAAGTAACAACAGGAAATAACAATCAAAGAGAAAATAGTACATGGTATCACCCTTCGTGCTTTTACTCTCATCCTCACCAAATAATAAATAAAAGCAAGTGCACGGCATCACACTTCGTTCTTTTACTCTCATCCTCACCAAATAATAAATAAAAGCAAGTGCACAGCATCACACTTCGTGCTTTTACTCTCATCCTCACCAAATAAAAACTAGAAACGACACGGTATCACTCTTCGTGCTTTTAATATTGTAACATGGCACGGCATCACCCTTCGTGATTTTACACTCCTCCTCACAATAATCAATACACAGCATCACCCTTCGTGCTTTACACGCTTCCTCACCCAAACAATATCAATAGCAGAAGTATGGAAAGGAAAAGTCAACAATATGAATCACAAATCATAACATCCCGGCAAGGGAACAACAGTAAAAACACGATTATCCCGGCAAGGGACACAACTATAACCAATCTCGCTCAACTACATATATTTACATAAGATTCCTTAACCTAAAAAATACTCAACAATATCCATTACCAAGAATTTCCACCGAATGAACAACCACTAAAGTGAAATTCAAGCTATAACACAGTAAATATCAATGAAAATAACATAATTCATAATTTTCGACTCACGGGCGTGCTTGACACTAACGTATAGGTGCTCGTCACCTCACTTATACGTTGAACATGGTATAAACACATAGCAAATAGGACTCAACACATATTCCCTCAAGCTAAAGTTAGGCCAAACACTTACCTCGACTTCCACGACCAAAATCACGCCTCAATCACCACTTTTTCCTTTTGAACTCGACTACAAATCGATTGTATCTAGACATAGTTGACTCAATAACATCAATAAATGCTAAATAATTCAATTCCAATACTTAATTACATATTTTCTATGATTCTTCCCAAAAAGTCAAAAATCGACCCCGGACCCACTTGGTCTAAACATGAGGTTCGGACCAAGACCCGATCACCCATTCACCCACGAGCCCGAATATGTAATTAGTTTTGAAATCCGACCCCAAAACAAGGTCTAAATTCCAATTATACAAAAAGCCATAACTCTACCCAAATCCATAATTTTCTACCCTTAAGAACATGATTTAGGCCTAAAAATCTAATGGGTGTTAATGGAAATGGAAGAAAATGAGTGTAAGATTACATACCTATTAATTTGTAGTGAAGTTCTCTTTCAAAAATCGCCCAATTTGGAGTTTGAAAGAAAAAGTTATGAAATTTTGGTTGAATCCCGTAATAGGTTCTGTTTTTAAATAATTGGGCAGGTTTGCCCTATGCGTCTAATGTGTTCGCATAGATACCCTCCCTCCAACCTACGCGATTGCGACCTCAGTGGTGCGTTAGCACAGTGCGAAGCCTACCTAGCCCCCCAGCCTTCCTAATACTCTATGTGTTCGCATCCCACTGTGTGCGTTCGCGTAGAGCAAAGATCTTGTGCTCCTCATTCGCACCTGGTGTGGTGCGTTCGCACATGGTAACTCTACCACCTCCTAGACTTGTGTTGTGCGTTCTCGTAACATCCCTTGCATCCGCATAGCACAAAAACTAAGACACCAGAAACTGACCAAAAACACCAGATTTTTTTGTCTAATAATACCCTGACGCCTATCCGAAACTCACCCGAGCCCTCGAGGTTCAAAACAAAATATACACATAACCTCAAAAACATCCTACGGACTTACTCGTGCGATCAAATAGCCAAAGTAACATCTTAAACAACGAAATTATAATAAAAATCAAACAAAACTTCCAAAACTTTCATAGTATGAAAATTTACAACCGTGAGTCTGATTCACGTCAAACGACCTCCGTTCCTTACCAAATTTTACAGACATATCATAATTATCATATTGAACCTGTATCGGGCTCAAAAACAGAAATACGGGCCCGATACCATAAATTTCAAATATAACCAAATTTCCAAAAACTCTTATATTTAAGTAAAATAATTTCTTTGAAAAATTCATTTCTCGGGCTTGGGACCTCGGAATTCGATTCCGGGCATACGCCGAAGTCCCATATTTTCCTACGGACCCTCCGGGACCGTCAAATCACGGATCCAAGTCCGTTTACCCAAAATTTTGATTGAAGTCAACTTAAATTAAATTTTAAAGGCAAAATTAGATATTTTTCTCAGTTTTCATATAGAAGGTTCCCGGCTATATGCTCGGGCTGGGCACGCAAAATGAGGTTAGATAAAAGGAGGTCTTCAAGGCCTCGGAACACCGTTTTGACTTATAAAAAATGAGAGATGACTTTTGGGTCATCACATTCTCCACCTCTGAAACAATAGTTCGTCCTCGAACGGACATAGAAAAGTACCTGAATCCGGGAATAAATGGGGATATCGACTCCGCATATTGGACTCGGACTCCGAGGTAGTTGCTTCGGTAGGCTGACCTCTCCAATGGACACGAACCAAAGGATAACTCTTCGATCTCAAGTAACGAACCTGCCGGTGTAATATGGCGACCGACTCCTCCTCATAGGTCAAATCCTTGTCCAACTGGACACTGCTGAAATCTAACACATGGGATGGATCTCCGTGGTACTCCCGAAGCATAGACACATGAAACACCGGATGCACAGCTGATAAATTCGGTGGCAACGCAAGTCTGTAGTCCACCTCTCCCACTCTGTCAAGAATATCAAATGGACCAATGAATCTAGGACTTAGCTTGCCCTTCTTCCCAAATCTCATCACGCCTTTCATGGGCGATACCCAAAGCAATACCCGCTCCCCAACCATGAATACCAAATCACGAACACTACGGTCGGCATAACTCTTCCGCCTGGACTGAGCTATACAAAGTCTATCCTGAATGATCTTAACCTTATCCAAGGCACCCTGCACTAACTATGTACCCAACAATCGAGCCTCTCCCGGGTGAAACCACCCAACCGGCGACCGACACCCCTTACCATATAATACCTCATAAGGAGCCATATGAATGCTCGACTGATAGCTGTTGTTGTAGGCCAACTCAGCTAATGGCAAGAACTGATCCCCAGAGCCTTCAAAGTCAATCACACAGGCTCATACCATATCCTCCAAAGTCTGAATAGTACGCTCCGACTGTCCGTTCGTCTGAGGATGAAACGCTCTGCTCAACTCAACCCTCGGGCCCAACTCACACTGAACTGCCCTCAGAAATGCGAGGTAAACTGCGTACATCGGTCAGAGATAATAGATACGGGCACACCATTAAGGCGAACAATCTCCGTAATGTAGATCTCTGGCAATCTCTTCGAAGATTAGGAAACTGCCACAGGAATGAAATGCGCTGACTTGGTCAGCCTATCCACAGTGACCCATACTACATCGAACTTCCTATGAGTCCGTGGGAGTCCAACAACAAAATCCATGATGATACGCTCCCACTTCCACTCAGGAATCTCAATCTGCTGCATCAATCCGCTAGGTCTCTGATGCTCGTACTTTACTTGTTGACAATTCAAGCACTAAGCTACATATGCCACAATATCCTTATTCATCATCCTCCACCAGTAATGCTTCCGCAAATCCGGGTACATCTTTGCGGCACCCGGATGGATAGAATACCGGGAACTATGGGCCTCCTCTAATATTAACTCACGAAGTCCATCCATATTGGGTACACAAATACGATCCTTCATCCGTAAAACTCCATCATCACCAACTGCAACCTGCTTGGCATCCCTGTGCAAGATCGTATCCTTGAGGACACAAAAATGAGGATCATCATACTGCCGGTCTCAAATACGATCAAATAATGAAGAACGAGCAACTGTATAAGCTAGAATATGGTCAGGCTCAGAAATATCCAATCTCATGCGTCGATTGGCTAAAGCCTGAACATCCATAGCAAGCGGCCTCTCTTCGACCGAATATAAGAAAGACTACCCATACTTGCTGACTTCCTACTCAAAGCATCGGCCACCACATTGGTCTTCCCCGAATGATATAAAATGGTGTATCATATTCCTTCAATAGCACTAACCATCTCCTCTGCCTCAAATTCAACTCATTCTGCTTGAACAATTATTGCAAACTCTTCTAATCCTTGAACACCTCAAAGGACACACCATATAGATAATGCCTCCAAATCTTCAGCGCGTGAACAATGGCTTCTAACTCCAAATCATGAACTGGATAATTCTTCTCGTGGATCTTCAACTGACGCGAAGCATATGCAATAACCTTGCCATCCTGTATCAACACTGCACCAAGTCCAACCTGAGATGCATCACAATACATAGTATATGGCCCCTAACATGTGGGCAAAACCAACACCGCTGCCATGGTCACTGCTCGCCTCACACTCATCTGACCACCTAAACTGGGCACCCTTCTAAGTCAACCTGGTCATCGGAGCTGCAATAGATGAAAAGCGTTCCACAAACCATAGATATTAACCTGTTATGCCCAAGATGCTCTAAATCACTGTAGCTGACGTGGGCCTAGACCAATCCTTGACTGCTGAAATCTATTTGGGATCCACCTGGATACCCTCTACTGATACAACGTGACCCACGAATGCAACTGAACTCAACCAGAACTCATACTTAGAAAACTTAGCATACAACTGACTGTCCTTTAAAGTCTGAAGAACGACTCGAAGATGCTGCTCGTGCTCCTCCCGGCTGCAGGAATAAATCATAATATCATCAATGAACACAATCACTAATGAATACAAATAAGGCCTGAACCCTCAGTTCATCAAGTCCATAGAAGTTGCTGGGGCATTTGTCAACCCGAATGACATCACTAGGAACTCATAATGTCTGTACCGAGTGCGAAAAGTTATCTTAGGGACATCGGATGCCCTAATCCTCAACTGATGGTATCCAGATCTTAAATCGATCTTCAAAAATACCTTGGCACCCTGAAGCTGATCAAACAAATCATCAATTCACGTTAATGGATACTTGTTCTTGACGACCACCTTGTTCAATTGCCGATAATCTATACACATCCTCATCGGCCCATAATTCTTCTTAACAAACAACACCAGCACACCCTAAGGCGAGACACTAGCTGTTATCAAGAAAATCCTGCAACTGTTCTTTCAACTATGAAGCGCGTCATGAGGTTCAGGAAGAAGGATAAGCTGAGTCCGAGAATATTTGCCCTTTTAAGGTGTTCCGACGCGTTGGGGAGGTTGCTTATGGGCTATCCTTGCCTCCCAACCTAGCAGGATTTCATCTGGTATTCCACGTCTCTATGCTCTTCAAGCATCACGGTGACCCGACTCATTTTTTGGATTTCAGTTCAATCTAGCTGGACAAGGATCTATCATATATCGAGGATCCAATAGCTATATTGGATAGACAGGTCAGAAAGATCAGGTCAAAAAATATTGCATCAAACAAGGTTCAGTGGAGCGGTCAGCCAGTCGAGGAGGCGACTTGGGAGACTGAGCAGGATATGCGCAGTCATTACCCTCATCTTTTCACAACTTCAGGTATGTGTCTATACTCGTTCGAGGATGAACATTTTTCTTAAGAGGGGGAGAATGTGACGACCCGGTCGGTCATTTTGAGAGTTGTCACCCCGATCCCCTAATAACTGCCTTCCCCACTAATATATCTGCTAATGGGACTTGTAGTAATGATTAGTTGCGTAATTGGGAGCATTTTTGGACACATAGTACCTATATATGAGTTTAAGCTTTAGAAATCGGACCGTAGTTGGAACTGTGTTAAGATTGATCCGGAATGGATTCCGTCGACTCCGTTAGCTCTGTTGGGTGATTTCGGAGTCAGGAGCGTGTTCGGAATGTGTTCTCAAGGTCCGTAGTATATTTAGGCTTGAATTGGCGAAGTAAGAATTTTGGCGATTCCGGCCGATAGGTGAAATTTTGATATCGAGCTCGGAATGGGATTTCAAGAGTGGTTGTAGGTCCATAATGTCATTTACGACCTGTGTGTAAAATTTGAGGTCATTCGGACTTGTTTTGACGTGTTTCAGCATCGGTTGTGGATTTTCGAAATTTCATAAGTTCTTAGGCTTGAATCTATGCATAATTCTTGATTTTGGTGTTATGTGATGTGTTTTGAACGCTCGGCCAAGTTTGGATGAGGTAGTAGGACTAGTTGGTAGGTTCGGTTGAGGTCTCGGGGGCCTCGGGTGTGTTTCAGATGCTCAACGAGCATTGTGTAAGGATTGCGGGTTTTATGGTGTAAGTGTAGTATATTTTTATTCACCGCGATCGCGTGAGGAAGTCCGCGATCGCTTAGAGTAATTGAGGCCAGGAAAGATTTTTCTTCATTTTGATCGCAAGAAATGCAACGTGATCGTGAAGGGTAGACAAGCTTGGCCTCTGCGTTCGCGTGGGCCTTGTTGCGTTCGCGTAGAAGAAATAAGGCGGCTGGGACTTAAGGTGTTCTTCTACACGGTCACGTGAAGCCAAACGCAATCGCGTAGGTCTGGTGAGCTGAGCATCGCGTTCGCGAATGTATCATCGCGTTCGCGTAGAGTATTCTGAGGGCGCGTGTCAGGTTGTGCTTCGCGATCGCGACCGGCTGTCCGCGATTGCAGTGAAGAAAAGTGCTGGGTAGAATCTTAAAAATCGAGGGTTTGAGCCATATTTCATATTTTGATCTTGGGAGCTCGGGAAAGTGCCATTTTTTAAGAGATTTTCACCTGGGAAAATTGGGTAGGTAATTCCTACTCGGTTTTGACTAATTTCAACAAATCTATGCTTAAATTCATCCTTTAATTTCGAATTTGGGGTTAAAATTTGGGAAAACTTGGATAAAATTCTTAAAATGAGTTTTTGAGTTTTGAGCAAGATTTTGGTATCCGATTCGAGTGAATTTTGCATGGTTAGAATTGTGAGTGAACGAGAGTGAAGAATTTGTATCTTTCACTCGATTTCGAGACGTGGGCCCAGGTGACCTTTTGGGCAATTTTCCTAATTTCGTGTATTAGCCTTGAACTAATTAGCTAGATCGATTTCTTGTAACGATATTTACATTATGCAATTGAATTGAATAGATTTGGGCCATTCGGAGTCCGGTACTCGTGGCAAGAGCGTGGTTTGAGTTGAGTAGAGCAGTCGAGGTAAGTGGCTTGCCTAACTCTGTGTTGGGGACTTCCCCTTAGGTTGTTTTGATAATATTTGTTGTATAGGCCTATACGTAAGGTGACGAGTACGTGCACATGCCATTGTTTCTAAAATTCCATTTTTCCTCCCATGCCACAAATCATTTCCCTCTTATTTCACTGGTTAATGTGCTAATTGTGTAGTTTAGATTAGGAAGGTGCATGCCTTCCTGTTTTACCTTAAATTTCTATTTGATACTATGTGCGCCATGATTAGTCAGTCGTATCTTGTGTTTTGCCTATGACTTTTCTCCTGACTTGTTTAAATAAACCTTATCCGGCATTAATTCGCATTTTATATTTAAATTGGGACTACGGACGTATTCCAGAAGCTTTCCCCATGTACTAAATATTTAAATTGGGACTATGGACATATTCCTGGAGCTTTCCCCATGTACTGCATATTTAAAATTGGACTACAAACATATTCTGGGAGCTTTCCCCATGTACTGCATATTTTAATTTGGACTATGGACGTATTCCGAGAGCTTTCCCCCTGTACTGCATATTTAAATTGGGACTACAGACGTATCCCGGGAGGTTTCCCCATGTACTGCATAATCAGTTGAAACTACGGGACGGTACCCCGAGAGATTTCACTTTGTCATATATATTATGTTGAGCCGAGGATTTTCTTACTGTAAACTGATATTGTTTTTCTTAAACTGTTTACTGTACACATTTCCTATATTTTGTAGTGTTTTAAACTGACTTATTTAGAAATCTGGTAGAGCCTTAACCTGACCTCGTCCCTAATTGACCGGGGTTAGGCTTGGCACTTATTGGGTACCAAATGTGGTGTACTCATGCCCAGTCCTGCACATGTTTTCGTGTGCAGATCCAGGTACGAGCTATCAGCCCCGTGGTTAGTTGTTGTTGTTGATTCCGGGAGAGTGCAAGGTATTTCTGCCGTGTCCGCACAATCCTCCGAGTCTCCTTCTATTCTATCCTATAGAAACGTTCTTATGTTCTTTTCTAGTTTTCTTTAGAGCGACAGTAGTGTTAGAAGCTTGTGACTGTTTGTGATATTCCGGGTTTTGGGTAGTTAAATTTTGTACGTGCCAAGTGGCGATATTTCATTAGTAGATTTACTTTATTTCGTCGTTATTTTGTTGTTTCTATTTAATACATTTATCGCAATTAGGCTTACCTAGTCGTAGAGACTAGGTGCCATCACGATGTTTTTCGGAGGGTAAATCGGGTCGTGACAGAAGTAGGAAGTATTAATGCAACAACAATTAATAGGCATTCTAATAGATCTATATCATTAGATAAATATTAGTATAACTAAAAGCTAACAAGTTGTTTTGATGGTGGTTACATATCGGTTCATAATGTATCGTATTATATTGTATTATACTGTACTATATTATTTGATGAATATAATGTTTGGATAGATTGTACCGTTTTTCATTGTTTAATATATTATGCATCAGTAATATGAAGAGTAAACTTGCAATATTATAAAGAAAAATTATGATGGAGAATAAAATTATTATACAAAAAGGTAGGGTAAATGATAAAATAAATTATTTAATAATAATAAAGGGTGAGATGAGAGAAAATACAAGAAAACGATGCGACCACATTAAATCGATTGTTATATGAAGTAACACATTTCGTTGTTACGTCACGACGGATTTAATGATACGATATAATAAAATTTAAGTAACAATAAAAAAAAAATTCGTATTTAAAGTAACAATATGATACAGTACAATAGATAACAACCATCTAAACAAGCTATAACAGCAAGTGTATATGTTGTTTTCGACATGCAATCAACCCCAATATTAGTGGTGTTCAAACCGAATTGCAAAATCATACCAAACCAAAAAGTAAAACTAAACCGACTTGTTAGGTTTGATTTAGTTTGGTATTGAATAAAAACATTCGAATCAAACCAACATATAAATTTATAACTTTTATATATACGTTTAAGGCATTATATAGAATTTTTCTTTAAAAAATAAATATTTAGGATCCTCTCATGGGATGTAATATTTAATAAAACCAGGAAATGCATCTATTTTATTTACGTTAAAATTTTGATTGTATCATTACTTTCTTATCAAGTGTTATTGAAATTCTTCAATCTCTTTGTCCTTTCATATTCATATGTCAAGATCTATTACATTCTTATATCTTGTCGAATTTGATATGGTATTCTGATAATATTAAATTAAATCAAAGATATTATTATTTAGGAATCATATTAATTTTTATGTTTAATTATTAAATTTGGTTAACCTTGAAAGCGTATATTAACGAAAAATTATTGTTAGATGACAAAGAAAATAACTATCATATGTGATTAAAAAAATTCCCCCATAAAAATGTTTTAATATCATGTATTTGTCAGGTTTTTCAATTTTTACTAAATATATATTCACTTAATCAAAAGTTAATCTATAACATTAATAAAGTAAAATTGCAATAGTATTCATGTAACGAAAAATCCAAGAAATCCGAAAAACCCGACAAAATCGAACCAATCCAAACCAATATAGTTTGTTTAGTTTGATTTTGATAAAAAATAAACTAAACCGGTCTATATACACCCCTACCCAATATGATGGCTTTCAGTTCATTAATTTAAACAATTTAACTTTTTTCTATAAACCATATAAAATTTTAGATTCAAGTTATATAAACTCGCAGATAGAAAAATATTAAACTTCTTTTCCAAGAAAATTTATAAAGAAATAACTTACAAAAACTACTTTAGTAATGATTTTAAAACCACTTCGGGGGAGATTTTCCTTTTTCCTTTTCTAGAGACACGGTTTAAATATATTATTAATAGAGAATCCCCTGCATCTTTCTAATTCTCCTATATATACGTGTCCTCCGCGTTCTTTTTACTCATGCCAAAATCATGATTAGTCTTTTCTTTCTCGGTGTTCGTATTATCAACTTATTAATGTTTCATTCTCCGTAATGCATATTTATTCAACCTCATATTCTTCGATTAATTTCTTACTTTTCCACTTTTATTCTCTGATATTACCAATGTTGCGAAGTTGATTGGTTTCATTCAGGGAAGCTTTCGGGTTGATTTGAACCCTTGATTCTTGACTTAGAAGTTTAGATTTGAAAATGTTGATGAATCTTTGACTTTGTGAAAACGACCCTGAAACTGTGCTTTATGGCTCTGATAGCTTCGTGTCGTGATTTCAGACTTCGCCGTATATTTGAAATTGATTTTGGAAGTCCGTAGGTTGATTTGTGTTGATTTGCCGAAATTTGGCAATTTTAAGTTGAAAAGTTTGACCATAGGTTGACTTTTAGCTATCGAGCTCGGAATTTCATTTTGGGACTTGGAATAGGTCTGTTATGGCATTTCGAAGTTGTCTTCAAATTTGGTGTCTTTTAGGGTTGATTTGATAGGATCTTGACGCTTAGTTGTAATTAAGAAATTCATGAAATTTTCTTTGAAATTCATGCGTTTTAGAGCTAAATTTGTAGTTTTAGATGTTATTTTTATGTTTTTATCACGTGAGCGAGTTCATATGATGTTTTTAGACTTGTGTGGATGTTTGGTTTAGATCCCTGAGGGCTCGAGTGAGTTTCAGATGCTTAGAGGAGTGTTATTAAAATTGAGTATGCTAATTTTTATGCACCAATATTTGACGAGCGCAACACACATTTAAATTATGCTCGCTAATCAAAGATAGTATAGTATTATATCGTGTCCACATGATTTAGATTTAAATATTATTTCTTGTAGTTTCTAGCGTGATTGTTATCCAGGAGGATCAACAGTTGAGATTTATATGACTAGTAATTAAATTAACTAAGAATATAAAGCTAATGACTAGTGATTATCGAGACAACAAATAAGCAAATAAGGTTATCAGCGGGAGAAGATAGGGTTTTGTTAAGATAGGCGCAAGATAATTGTTCAGGCTCTAACTCTAGATAATTCACTTCTAGTTTTCTAGTGAGTCTCCCAAATTCACTCAATTATTTGTTCAAACGTTAAGCAGAAACTCCTCTTTCGATAAGTCTTAACCTCACGAGATGAACCAAATTAAGCACCGTGAAGATATGAAAGAATGCGTAGTGGATTGGTCCTTAAGAAAATCGCTTTCAATTATTCTCCTAACTAGGTTTAGTTAATGATTCAATTAGCCTTTTTTGATTACTTAGAAGAATCTATGAACTCAACCAACAATATAATGCAAATATATCACAAGTTATGCCTCTCTCAATTACATGAACTAGTGAATGTGGATACAACAATTAAATCTTTCAAAATGGTGCAATGCATAAAATTAGAGTTATAATACACAAAAAATCATCAACACACCAACTCCATCCAATCCTAAAGGGAACTACTCCGTAATTTTGGAGATATTCATCACAAATATAATTAAAGTATAGGAAAACATTGATTCGATCCAAAATCGGGTCTTGAGTGAGGAAGGGATGATGAAATCCTTGTGCTTGCGTTCTTCCAACTCCTTCTTAGCTTCCTTAGGTCGAAAGTCCTCTAAAAACATGTTTTTAGTGTATTTATACCAAGTAGGAACGAACCCGGATGAAACTACCCTCTTTGAGCCGAAGTGAGAAAACCTACAGAGTTTTTACACTTCATGCGTCACACTATGCCACACAGGGTGTGTAGCATTAGTGTAATTTTCTCGGTTGTAAACTCTCTAAACTTAGCTTGTCTGACAAAATATTATACTGATGCTATGCACTATGCCTAGTATTAGTGTATTTTGCTGTCAAATCCAAAAACTACAATTCTCTTAACTTCTCAAATTTCTTACGCACGTTTGCACTGATGCGATGCACTGCGCCATGCATTCTGCGAAGACTTAGTACAAATGTGTGTAACCCTTGCACTTTCTTCCAACTTTCATATGCCCACGAGCCCTAGACACAATCCTGGTTTAATTTCTTAGGCTTTTACTCGGACTTCACAACTCCAAATTATTCAATTTAGCTCCAGAACATCTTCTTAACTCGGAATCATCTCCTGCAAAGCTGAAAACACATATAAGTGCAATACACTAACATTCAAGCTCAACTACAAGAAAAATGTAGTAATTTGAGTGCAAACTATGACTAAAACACGTGATTCTAGCCTACCATCAACACCCCAAACTTATCTATTGCTCGTCCTGGAGCAATCAAACTGCACTTCACATAGAGACAACCTTTTAAACAACTCTACTAACTCATCATACCAAGAATATTTAGAACAGACTAAGCAATCTAACGTAGCATCGTTGCCTTAAGATTTTACTCAAAAGTACCACACTTTTTCACAACCCCTTCACTTACTTTAACATAGAGGTCAATGACATAACTTTTCCTCTGTGAATCAAGTTCCCTCACACAATAATAGAGAGTAGTTACACACACAATGAAATTTAAGGACAATTAGGAACTCAAGATAGAAAGAATTCACTCACTCTTAGAAATAACATTCATATGCCACAAGAGACGTACCATAGGCTTGCCCATAGTGTAATTCTCTACTTATTGAACTAATATGTGATGACCCGATATGTCATCTTATGTTTTAGAACCTAATTCTGCGATTGGAAGCCTTAAATATATCATTTATCTTTCCTCTCTTTGCGTGCGCAATCCAAACGTATTTTGGGAGAGCTTTTATGTTAAAAACTGAGAACAATATGAAATTTTGCCTTAAAATCCACATGAATTGACTTCGATAAATGTATTGAGAAAACAGACTTAGATTTGTGTTTTGACTACCCCGGTGGGTCCGTATCATGATTTGGAACTTGGGCAAATGCACGGAATAGAATTCGGAAGTCTGTAGCCCGAGTTATCGCATTTTATATAAATTTCAAAAGTCAAAGGCTTAATGAAATCGAAATGTTTGACCGATGTTTGACTTTTGGATATTGGTTCTGTATTTTTGTTCTGGAGCCCCATATATGTCCAATACTACATTGATGACTTGTCTGACAAATTTGGTGAGAAACAGAGTTGATTTGACGTGATTCGAACATCCGGTTATGAAAATAGAAGTTTCAAAGATCTTGAAAATTACATTTGATTTGGTGTTCAATTCATAGTACTATGTGTTATTTTGGCAATTTGATCGCGCGACGAAGTCCGTATGATATTTTTTAACTTGTGTGCATATTTGGTTTAGAGCCCCGGGGGCTCGAGCGAGTTTCAGATAGGCTACATATTGAAATTGGACTTAGGAAATGTTGTTGGTGTTTCAGTTCTGGTATAGTACTTGCGATATCAGGCCTTGAATTTGCAACCTCTAATGGGTTCGAATTTGCGAGATACTCATCGCATTTGCAAATAGTAGATGGGCCGTATGATGTTCCCTTTTGCGAACAATGCTTCGCATTTGCGAAGGGAGTCTGGTGGGGGCAGTGATCGCAAATGCGATCAATTGGTCGCATTTGCATAAAGGCAGTGTTCGCATTTGCGAATTTCTCATCACAAATGCGATGAATGCAGGGATGCAATAGCTGCACAATTGTGATGGTTTCTTCGCATTTGTAGGGTTCGCATTTGCGAACCCTAGGTCGCAAATGCGACATCTACAGCCGATCAAAACTTGACTTATATGGGATTTTTGGTTCATTCTCAAAATTTTGAAAACAAGAAACCTTAGAGGCAATTTTTCCATGGAATTTTCTTCCCCAAATTAGTCGTAAGTGATTCTAAACTAGTTTCTTTATATATTTCACTATATTTCCTATGATTTTAACCTAAAATCTTGAGTTTTCATGGTGGAAGTTGGGTATTTTATGGTAGAATTAGGGATTTTTGTAAATTGGGGATTTAGACCTCAAATTGAGGTCGGATTCCAAAAAAAATTACATAACCGGGCTCAAGGGTGAATGGGTAGTCCGGTTTTTGGTCCGAACTTCATGATTGGACAAAGCGCGCCCGATGGTGGACTTTTCTGGACTTTTTCAATAATTTCCTAAATTCAATTCTTTGCAATCGTGGGTAGTTCCTAAGGCTTAATTTGATACGTTTTGTTGGTATATTTCTAGATTCTATTGTTTCGTAGGTTTGTTTGAGAGGCAAAGCTGTGATTGAGCTTTGAGTGGACCTTTTGGAGCGAGGTAAGTGTCGTGGTTAACCTTGACTCGAGGGAATATGATTTGTTTGCCTAATTGCTATTTGTTTTTATGTTGGTTACAACGTATATGTGAGGTGACGAGTACTTAAGTGTTGTTTTGTCGGGTTATAGCATGCGCGTGGGCTTGTTCCATGTAATTTGTTACTTATTTTGATCTGTTATCCATGCTTAGACTAGTGAGTTGCTAAATTGATAGTTCTTATTGTGTTTGCGGGCTTTTGGTGATAATTGAGTATTGAATCCAAAGTTGAGATTGTTATTGTGGAACCATTGTTGAGGTAAAGGTTGTTATTGTTGTATTCTATCTCCCGGCTTTATATTTGTTCATTGTGATGTGGTTAGGGAGAGTGTTAACGGACGAAGGGTGATGTCGTGCCATATTGTGAGTGTTAATGCACTTAGGGTGATATTGAGAGAGTTAATGCACGAAGGGTGATGCGTGCTATGTTATGAGAGCTAATAAATGAAGGGTGATACTGTGTCGTATCTTAGATTTACATTGTGAGGTTGAGAGGAAAAGCACGAAGGGTGATGTCGTGCAATATTTTTGTTTCATTGTGGGGTTGAGAGTACAAGCTCAAAGGGTGATGTCGTGCAACTTCTTTTATTGTGTTTAATTGATTTTACTCTTTGAGGCATATCGGCTATTTTAGTTACCATATATGTTGTAGCTTTTATATCTTGTTTCCCCTTTAGCATGCTTCTCCTCCTAGTAGTACATGTTTTAATTGTTATTACTATCTTTCTTGTACATATATTGTTATATATATAGGTTTATTATATGGGTGTCTTGTCTTAGCCTCGTCGCTACTTCGTCGAGGTTAGGCTCAACAATTACGAGTACATGGGGTCGGTTGTACTCATACAACACTCTGCACTTCTTGTGCAGATTTTGGTGACGAACCTAGCTGATCGTGAGGTTAGCAGTTGGACTTACTTGCCAGGAGACCCAAAGTAGATATGATGGCGTCCGCAGACCCTAGAGTCTCTTCCTAATCTTATTATTTTAATTTTTCTTTTCTTCAGAATAATGTATTTCCCTTCAGACTCTGTTTGTAGTATATCATAGTAGCTCGTGAGTTGTGACTCCAGATCCTAAATGTATCAGATATTATGGGTTTTATGTTATTCCGCAATCCGTTTTAGTTTCTGTTGAGCTTAATTGATCTTGTTATTGAAATTGGTTAAAGTTGAAATTAAAATCCTCTAACGTTAGCTTGCCTAGCAAGTAATATGTTAGGCACCGTGTCACGACCCAAAATCCATTAAAGGTCGTGATGGCGCCAGACACCACTGTCAAGCAAGCCAACAATAAATACAAAATTTTGTTCTCATCTTAACATATTAGAACTTTTATTTTCTTTTAATTAAACAGTAAAAGATGGGATTTACAGAGTAAATAATAATATTTTAGATCAATTTAAATACAATGCAAACCTTAATTGCCCCAAAACCCGGTGTCACACGTGCATGAGCATCAACTAGGAAATAAAATAAAATAAAATAAAATACAACATCTGTCCGGAATACAAATTTGGACTAGAAAGAAAATATAAATACTCTGAAGGAGACTCTACTGGTTGCAGGTCGTGATAAGGAGTGCAGCTCACCTAAGTCTATGCATGCATACACGTCTCTGCTCGCACAAGGCTTCTATACATAATTGAACATGCACAAGAATACGCAGCAAGTGTAGTATGAGTACGTAAATCAACGGATACCCAGTAAGTATCCCGTCTGACCTTGAAGAAGTAGTGACGAGGGATCGACTCCGACACTCACTATGGGCTATCATTACAATTTTGATATTATAATTAGACATGAATTATACGAAAAAGCTGAAGGCTCAATAATGACGCTAAAGAAAATACCAGCTTACTCTAAACATCTGAATCCTTTCCTACTCATCTAAGCTCGTGACATTCTCGTCAACACCAAACTGCAACTTTGATCCTCAACTTTCTAATTTCCTTCCGCTCACCTCACCTATCCTTCCAATACGCGAAAGCACAAGAATTCTATCATAACTCTTGAACCACTAACAGGTTACACACTTCATCATATAGAAACCTTTCACTTACTCATTTAAGGAGAACCATTGCAACATGTGACTGAATTCACATAACTGCAGAAAAATACTAACCTTGAGTAGCGGTCTAAACCACCATAATTCTTCCGGGATCCATCCACTTATACAGGCCATAACACTCGAATGCCTCCATATAAAAATCAATTACAGCGGCCGTCAAGCCCTGCACTTACCGCCACAAATCACATGCATAACTTAACATGCTGAAGGAACTGATCATTGCCAACATCATGCCAATTCAACCGTTGCTAACTGAACCAACTTCTTCAAATTTACTCTAGATCTTCCTTAGAAATAATAATGGCTCCTTTCTCTATATAACGAACTCAATTCACATTCATCCTGAGTGACCCGATTTCACGAGACCACATTGTTCCCAAAACCCACAATCCATCTCATACCCTCCTTGTGCGCATATTCACGTCTTCAACTGGTATACCCATTCTAATAATTTCTCCATGAATCCGAAGTCATTTTCTCTCACTCTTCCAATCCTACACAGCAGACCGAAGATAACATAGAACACTCCAAGCCCCATTTCATAACCCACTGCAACGCTCGATATTTAACCACATTACATACTCGAAATTCCTAAGCACCGCACCTTAACATTTGAATCCTCTAGGACAGTTGATGAGAGTCACCCACTCTGACTTTGTCCCAAATATAATAAAATTCTAACTCCCTTCTAGCACATGAACACCCTCTCAAAGAAGCACCCGGCTAAATCACCTTACTTGCAACTCACCTCTATACGAAGAATAAATCATGAGTCTTCCCAAGGCCTGAACAAGAATCGGTAAGGCCAGTTATAGCGCACATTCCTCAAATCCTTTTATCAAATCACCTCTAATGTCTTCTTTCTTTAGTCATAATAACCCACCAATACATCGATAACCAGAAACCGCAGAAGTAGACAACTACGCAGTCCAACCATAGACGGTGGGGCTCTCCCATTTAGCCTGAAGCTATCATTGCATAACTCTGGAACCCACCAAGATTCCTTATCCCCTACTCACATGATCTTGCAGAATCAACCCGCAAAATTTCTCGAGACCTTTCGGTTAAACAATTCATGAATGCTCTGAATCATGAGCCACATGCACATATTCAACCTCTTCCTGGATAGTCAATAGAAATTCATCGTAGGAGCTTCGTCAACACCACGTAACCGCTAACCTGCTCACAGGACACAACCCACCCATGGAATCTCCATGCCGACATCATCCAACAATGCTGCAATGAGTACAATTACTACTAAATCAGTAACTCATCCTGAGCCTGTGTTGATTCATCAACTGTACAGGTCAGTTCACTCCTCATGGATATCAACTAAAGGTGCAACAATACATCCCAAATCCAAAGTCATGTTGTATCCTTCTCCATATCACGCAACTTCTTTCTGTCGTATCCCATCTCCCGCCGTATAATATCCAATATTCTAAATTAAGCCCGTAGACCGAGTCACTATCCACAATGAATCCCAAATCACTCTAAACCTTCTCAACACGTGCAGTCTTCCTACCGCAGAACCTATATGCCACTCTACCACTTTGGTCAAACTCACTCCTTTAAGAAACTGCTCTACTCCTGTTTCTCACACTTGGCCTTCTAGAAGTTTATCCACTTCAAGACACCTCCCACATGTCCTTCCTCATCCTTTGGTGCCCAGTTGTTTCCATATGTAAAAATCCATCTCTGTAGCACTTGAACAAATAGATTTTTACCAACATTAAACCTCTACGAAGATCAGCTTCCTCGAGCCGAAATTGCTAAACTCCACTACCTTTGACAACCGATTCCCCGGCACCATCTCACACTACTCTGCCCCCAAGGCAAATCGATGAAGACCATAAACACTAGCGAACCCTAATGCGTTCAACAAGGACGACGACACCATATCACATATAAAAATTTCCACCACGCTTGAAAATGCTAAGTCTCGTCACTTCATCAATCCATACCTGAACATTCATAGTCCGATTGTTTTTTCTTCCCCGGAAAAAAAATACTAAATCTCTGAATCATAGACTGAGTAAACCTCCTTCAAAGTCATTAACTTCTTCGATGCATAGACAAGCAACCTACCATTACATCAACAATGTGCGATAGCAATGCACGAATCGTCATAACAATCAATGCCAAATCTCAAAACTTTGGGTAGTACTGATACGGAGCTGAAATAACATAACAACCTTCCGCATGGCGTCGCCAATAGCCTAATCAAATACGCAGGGAGAAATATATTGCACCACACCTGTGCCATTTAAATTCCTCGATTCCCAATTTATAACAAGCTCTTCACGCCGCGTAAGATTAAATAGTAAGGAAATGAAGGCATAAGCCTAAAAGGGATCAAATCGCACGATAAGGAATAAAGAAGGGAAGTGCTCCTAATAGCCTTGTAGCCTCTCGAAAATAAGTATAGAATCTCTGGACCGTTCCACAAGACTTTACTAGAGTTTCTCATGACTCGTGAGACTTTCATGAACCTAGTGCCTCATACCATGTTGTCACGACCCAAAATCCATTAAGGGTCGTGATGGCGCCAGACACCACTGTCAGGCAAGACAACAATAAATACTAAATTTTATCCTCATCTTACCATTTTAAAAAATTTACTTTCCTATAATTAAAAAATTAAAGATGGGATTTACAGAATAAATAATAATATTTTACAACAATTTCGATACAGTGCAACCCTTAATTTCCCCAAAACCTGATGTCACAAGTGCATGAGTATCAACTAGGAAATAAAATAAAATACAATAATCTGTCCGGAATACAAATTTAGACAGGAAAGAAAATATTGATACTCTGAAGGAGACTCTGCTGGCTGCAGGTAAGGAGTGCAGCTCACCTAAGTCTCCGTATGCATACACCCCTCTACTCGCACAAGGCTGTTAAACATAATTGCACCTGCACAAGAATGTGAAGCAAGTAGTATGAGTACACAAATCAATGCGTACCCTGTAAGTATCCCGTCTGACCTCGAAGAAGTAGTGACGAGGGTTCGACTCTGACACTCACTATGGGCTATCGTTAAAATGCTGATATTATAATTAGACATGAATCAAGAAGTGGACAAGCATCTGTTTTTATATTTAGGTAATCTACATTTATGGTTTCGTCGTTTAACAATTTATATCTCAAGTCAAGGAAGCAATATCAATTATTAGTTCCGACGATCTATCATGTGCAAGTCATGTCGAGGTCGTACGACCCATTCCAACATGTAAATACAAAGTGTGCACTGTCGAGTTGTCCAGCCCGCTCCACGAAAGAAAAACACATTCAACAATAAATCAAGAGTTCCGTAAGGAGAGACTATCAAATGAAATGTTAATTTTTCTGTAACGGTCAAGAAAAATGAAGTTTAATCTTTTAAAAATTCCTTTACCAGGTTCAATATGATTTAAGCAATTTAAATTAACTATAAGGTTGCAAATATCACAAGTATAACATGATTTGGGTCATAGACTACCTAGACTTAAGCATAATAGTAGCTACCCACAGACGCTCATCACCTCGTGTGTACATAGGACCCCGCAAATAGACGCACATATTGAATTATTTCACCTATGGGGTTAATGTAACGACCCAAATCCTAATCCAGGTCGCGATGGCGCCCAACACCGTTGTCGGACAAGCCGACACTAACTATATAGAGAGTCTAGTTTGTTTTCTATTAAATGCTTTTCTTATCTCATAATAATTTAGCCACAAAACATGGAATATAACACAAAGCAAGGCAATTAAGTTACGAAGACCAAAAATCAACCTTAATCAATTACATCACCAAAAGAATAGTCTACCAAATGTGCGTGCCAGGAACTAGTGTCACAAGTCTATATGCATCTAGTAGAGTAGAATCAAAAGAATAAAAGAACTATCATAGTGTCTAAGGGGAGATAGACAAAATAGAAAAATAGAGACTCTAGAGTGCTACTGAACGGTATCAAGAGAAGCAGCTCACCATGAAGCCTCGAACCACGTGAAATCGGGGATGAGCTCCGAACTGTTAACCAGACGCACCTGCCTCAGAACTTGTACAGTTAAGAACAAAAGCGTAGCATGAGTACAGAAACAATATGTACCCAGTAAGTATCCAATCTAATCTCGAAGAAGTTGTGGCGAAAGGTCGACTTGACGTTCTCACTAGGTCCAATCAGTATATTTAGATGTATAATTCAACATGAATAACAAGTATAAATGAATAGTAAAACAATGAATGTCGAGCATACTCGCAAAACCTATTTACATGGCAAATAAGTTAAAAGTAAAAGGTATGAAGTATATCAAGCAGGTAGCTTGCTCAATAAAGTGTCAAGGAGTACAGTCTGAGCCAACATAAAAATAAATGTGCACTGCAGAAGGGTCGAACGACGCAAACCATAGATGCATCTATTAACCTTCCGTGGCGTATGGCCCGCTCCCATGAGCGTAGTGGAAAGAGTCATTCCGCTCACGGAATATAAATTTGCGAAGCGGTCACACATAAACACAACATTTTTCTTTACATCCTTTTCCAAAATAACAATTCATTTGAAAACATTAAGCTCTAGGATTTCTTGAAAACAAGCTTTTGTAAAAGGAAATTATAAGGCATACAATTCAATTAACGGAATTCACAAGGCATGGAGTGAGCCTAACTACCCGGACATAACAAGAATAGTCACTAGGCACGGACTATCGTCACCTAGTACGTACGTAGTCCCCAAAAATAATGACACCTAGTTAATTACATCACCAATGTGGACAATTCCCTCTTACAAGGTTAGAAAGGAGACTTACCTCGTTTCAAGCGTACTTCTCGGGTCAAGAATGCGCCCAAATCTCCATATTCGTTGCCCAGGGACCCGGAACTAGCCAAACATTATATAAATAAATCAATCTATGCTCAGAAGTCCAAAATTCCCCTATTAAAATAATTATCTCAACCTAGTTTGCAAAATCCATAAATGTACCCCAGAGGCCACATGTTCGGATTCCAGAAATTTTCAAGGGAAATAGTTACCCATAACCTAAGGATCAATATTATATAGTTTTTGCATGATTCCATAACAAATTTCTTATTTAAAACTTATTTTTCTCAAAAACCTGAGTTTTACTCTAAACCATGATTTCCACAGTTTTTGGTGTGTTAATCTACCCAAAACTCAAGTATAAATCTCACTTTCAAGTAGGAATTAACTTACCTCACGATGGTAGGTCAAATCTCCCTTTTGAAATCTCCCCAAATCGTCCAAATATGAAGAAAATGGCCTAAAATGCCTAAAACAACTTAAAACAACTTCACTGCCTCCAGGACTTTCGCACCTGCGGCTCGAGGACCGCACCTGCGGCTCGAGGACCGCACCTGCGGTCTCGGATCTGCGAGCTAGTGTCCGCACCTGCGAAAGAGGAGAAAATGGCTACGCATCGCACCTGCAGAATAGAGCCCGCATCTGCGGCTCCGCTTCTGCGAGAATAGGCCCGCATCTGCGGAAAATGGCAGACCCTCTACGGCCGCACCTCTGAGGCTTCGACCGCACCACAGGTCTTGCACCTGCGGCTGATCTTTCGCAGGTGCGGTCGCACCAGACCTGGTGCACTAGCAGCTCTTTTTAAGCTTTGTTTGCCTTGCGCGATGTCCGAATGGCATCTGGGCCCACCTGAGGTCCCGTCCAAATATAACAACAAGTACTAAATCATAATACGGACTTGCTCGAGCCTTCGGAACGTCCGAAACAACACCAAATCCCAGAATCATACCTCAAAACCTACTAAATCCAACTTAAGAACTTTAAGTTCCTGAATTCACTTTCAACATGACGAAACGTACCTACACTACTCGAAATCACACCAAATTTCCAAGCAACTCATAAATGACATGACGGAACTATTCCCGGTCTCGAAATTCCGTCTGGACCTCAATAACACAAAAACACGTTCCAAACCTAAACTTTTGCACTTAAGGAATCATGTTTCACTATTTCACGCTGAAACGCTCCCGGGTCATCAGAAACCCGTTCCGAACATACGCCCAAGTCCGAAATCATCATACCAACCTACTAGAACATTCAAACCTCTATTCCGGGGTCATTTATTAAAAATGTTGACCGAAGTTAAACTTGGCCTTTATGGCCAACCTTAAGAACTGAGTGTTCCTATACCACCCCAAACTCCTCCAAATCCCGAACCAACAATCCCCGCAAGTTATAAATCAGTAAAAGAAAATATGGGAAGTCTTAATTAGGGGAACGGGGTTCTATAAAACCAAACGACCAGTCGGTCGTTACAGTTAATTCCCTCTTACAAGGTTAGAAAGGAGACTTACCTCGCTCTGAAGTTCCATCACCGGCTCCCAAGCCCTTCTTACAACTCAAACCGATTCCCAATGCTGCAAAACTAGTCAATAAATGTGCAAATCCATAAATGTACACTCTAATACGTATTATAATCCGCTCGAAAAGTTGATATAAATCACTATAGGTCCCACGTGCCTGGATTCCGAAAATTTTCGAGGATAAACATTAACAATTACCTCATGAACTCAAATATATAATATTGTATCAAATTTCTTGTAAAATTCCGTTGTCAAAATAAAAAAATACTAATTTCTAGGTTTTCTACCAAATACCCCACATTATCTACAAATTTCCATGTTTAAATCCTTATACAAACCATGTATTTAACTTATAATCACTGGGAATCACATACCTTGTGTTACATGATGAAGACACCTCAAAATCGCCCAAGAACCGAGCTCCAAAATCCCAAATGAAAATGAAGAAATGACCAAGTTCGATCCCTCTATGTTCTGCGCAGTTTTCGCTTACGCGAATTATTTAACCGTATTTGTGGTCCCAGTTTTGCGGATCTCCTATCACTTCTGCGACCTAGGGCTTCCAGCCCATTTTCCCATTTGCGGTCCCCATGCGCATATGCAGATATATGTCTGCACATGCGCCCCTAGGCCATCTCTCTCATTCTCGCACCTGTGACGCACTTCCGCATCTGCGACCTCGCAGGTGCGGACAACCCTTCGCACCTATTATCATTGCCCAACTTCACCCAGACTGAACCTGCGACCATTTCCTTGCTTCTGTGTTCACGCACCTGCAGTCAAACTTGCGCATGTGCGATTACACCACAACTTGTTCACTTCAGCCATCTGATATCCATCCGCCCCCCCCCCCCTTCCGGGACCTCAAACAATCGCATCAACATGTACTAAAACACCATACAAAATTATTCGAGACTTTGAATCACATCAAACAACGCTATAACCACACATCTCACCCCAATTCAAGCTTAATGAACTTTAGATCTTCAAACTTCTACATTTGATGTCGAAACCTGTCAATCCAATTTGATTGACCTCATGTTTGCACATAAGTCACATTCGTCATTACAGACCTACTCCAACTTCCGGAATCATAATCCGACCTCGATATCAAAAGTCCACTTCCGGTCAAACTTCTCAAAAAAACCTTCAAATTTCTAACTTTCGCGAAATCACCTTAAAGTGACCCACGGACCTTCAAATCCACTTCCGGACATATGGCCAAGTCCAGAATTATCATACAAATTTGTTGGAACTTTCAAATCCCGAGTCGAAGGTCGTTTACTCAAAAATCATACTCTAGTCAATTCCTCAAACTTAAATCTTCTGTAATTAGAATTCTCTTTCCAAATCAACTCCGAACTTCCCGAAATTCAATTCTGACCACGCGTACAAGTCATAATACCTAAAGTGAAGCTGCCCAAGGCCTCATACTTCTGAACGACGCACTAGATCTCAAAATGACCGATCGGATCGTTACACGCCATCACGGTTCCGGCGGTGGGAATTTCGGGTCGTGACACATTCAGTTAAGGATAAAGTAGGACTTTATTTGGTTGTAATGTAGGCTACGGGATGGGTAGGATATATATATATATAGGGACTACACCTCCCTAAGCACTTTAATAGATATACATTAGCAATTCAAACCCCACACTTATGTCTAACTGTAACTCCACCTTCATGTCAATGTACGTCAAATCCCACTTCTTTAAGCACAAATATATCGAGAGTTACCACTATCAGGGAATATTTTTCACAACAATACAACTACTTTTTTTCTTTTCTTTTTCAATTCAAGTGGCTCTTACTCTTTTAATACAATGGACATTTCTCCTATTTCGGTAGTTCCACTCAAAATCCAAACCAACATCCCACACTTATTTTTTACAAAGTTCATAACAAATTCAAGTACTATCGAGAGGTAAAAGTTTCAAATAGATGGTCAACCCAAACAAACGAGTAAGTCTTGTAATGTGGTTACCAAAGAAAAAAGATTACAGGCTCAAAGGAGATAAGTAAGATACATAAGAATTAGATGGGTAAAAGTATACACTGGCTAATCAAAGAAACGCCTATATCACCTCTAAGACTGATTAAAATTACTATTTCGCTTTGCATAAGCACATGGCAAGTTTTAGACATCAAATGCAATGCACAGAATATCACAAAACCTCACACACACATCATACTTAACTCACTTAGGACCGGATCTATCCCGACTCTCTAGTCAAAGCAGTTATGCAGAGTCACAATCAAACATTTTATGGTATCTAACATTTAGTCAAGAACTGAGCCTAGGCGTCACAGCTAAGGCACTCACTACTCTCAAGACACAACAACATCAAGAAAAGTTATCTCCATTAAACACCAGCACGAGACTTCCTTATTTCTAACAAAAGAAAAATTAACTACACCCGGTTCAAGAAAAACCGTTGGAAAAGAACCGCGGCACAAAGAAAAAACAAGGGAAATTATTACACTACCTAAAAAAATAAAAAATAAGAATTTCTTCGACTTTGATCCCTCAAAAAAAACAGTCGAGGAATTCCATCATCGGAAAAGTCAATAAAATACCCTAATTAAAAGAAACGAAAACACACACACATTTACATATTTACATCCCCCACCCACCACTTTAAATTTTTGCATGTCCCCATGACACAGAAACAAAAAGCAAGAGATAAAGGAAACTCACTTGAATTTTTTTCGTTTTCGAGAACTTATGAACTCAACCTCTAATTATGAATTCATTCCTCATTTTTGTTCTTTGGAATTCTTTATGGAGAACATTAGGCCAAAGTACTTTGCGGGTAGCAACAAAATGCAGTCTTTTCTTTCTTTCTTGGCCTTATTCTGAGCGGTAAATTATTCTTGCATGATGATCCTCAACTTGATTTTGCATTCTTTCACAGCATCAATCCATGCACATTCCTGTAAATCCCAAAAATAAAATCCACATGATCAAAGTTAGAATAAGAAAGCAAAGAAGAACGGACATGTGAATATTCATGTGGCATGTCCAAGACCAATTGTTTCTCATTCTGTTGCAGTATAGGATGTAAATATGATAAGGTGGATGAGGGTTTGAACTGCTCTGTTATTGCTTCACAATCAACCAAAACCTCATCTTTAATCATCTCAATTGAATCAGGGTCTTCTTGCAAAGTGGGAGGTTCTCTCTGTAGATGCTGATCCTCTTGGGTAGGCTCATTCTCAGAGGGTGTTTCCTCCATATATTCACCATCAGAATTCAATGAGCATTCTGAAAGTATATTTACTATTTGACTTACTTGCGTTGTTAGGCTCTTAATGGCTTCAGCAATTTGTGCGAGTCCTTCTTGATTTTGTATAAATCTTTCTTCAACACTATTCATGAACTTATACACAAGCTCTTCTAAACTACCATTCTCCTCTTGAGATGTTTGTCTCGCTTCGCTTTTATTCTAGTTATAATAAGGTTATTCATCCCAATCAGAGTTAAACTTGTGCCATATGAAACATCATACATGTACAGACTAGACATAGAGTGAGACTTTTCAAAATATGATCCATATGAGGAATATTTACCTGCTTGACAGTCAACCCATAGATGATTTCCATCAGATTTAAAGAAAATAGCAGACTTGTGATAGTGTTCAGTTGCTAACTATGCACCTGTTTTCATATATTGGTTGTACTCCAAATTCAACAATAATTAGAGTTCAATATCAGGAATATTTTCTTCAAGTTTTCTTCCTAACACTTGTTAGGTACTACAAAAACAAAATTCTTGAAGATAAGTTAACTAAAGAAAAAAAAAAGCTAATTCCTACATTAGCACTAAAAATTATTTTTGAATGATATTGATTGTCAATCCCCGGCAATGGCACCAAATTTAACGAGCGCAAACACACACTTAAATCATTCTCGCTAATCAAAAACATTAAAGTATAATATCATATCCGCAAGGAATGAATTTAGACAGTATTCTCCTAGTTTTTAGTTTGAGTGCTATCCAGGAGGATCAACAATTGAGATTTATCTGATTAATAATTAAATTAACTACGAACATAAAGCTATTGACTAGTGATTATCGAGACAAGGACTAAGAAAATAAGGTTATCAGTGGGAGAAGATATGGTTTTGACATAATATGTGCAATATAATTGTTCAGGATCTAACTCTAGGTAATTCACTTCTAATGTTCAAGTGACTCTGTCGAATTCACTAAATTATTAGTTCAAACGATCAGCAAAAACTCCTCTCTCTATAAGTCTTAACATCACGCGATGAACCAAATTAAGCACTGTGAAGATATGCAAGAATGCATAGTGGAATGGTCCTTAGGAAAATCTCTTTCGATTATTCTCCTACCCAGGTTTAATCAATGATTTAGGTAGCCTCTTCGATTACCTAGAAGTATCTATGAACTCAACCAACAATATAATGCAAAGATATCACAAGTTATGCCTCTCTCGATAACATGACTAGTGAATATAGATGCAACAATTAAATCTTCCTAAACGTTTCAATACATAAAATTAGAGTTATAATCCACAAACAATCATCAAAACACCAACTCCATCCAACCTAAAGGGAACTACTCCATAATCATGGAGAAATTCATCACAAATATAATTAAAGTATAGGAAAACATATATTCAATCCAAACTCTGGTCTTGAGTGAGGAAGGAATGATGAAATCCTTGTGCTTGTGTTGTTTCAACTCCTCCTTATCTTCCCTAGGTCAGAGGTTCTCTAAAAAAGTATTTTAGTGTATTATACCAAGTAGGAACGAATTCGGACGAAACTACTCTCTTTGAGCCGAAGTGGGAAAACTTACAAATGTTTTACACTTCATGCGTCACACTATGCCACGTAGGGTGCGTAGCATTAGTGCAATTTTCTCGGTTGTAAGCTCTCTTAACTTAGCTTGTCTGACAAAATTTTGTATTAGTTCTACGCATTATGCCATGCATTATGCCTAGCATTAGTGTATTTCTTTGTCAAACCCAAAAACTACAATTCTCTTAACTTCTCAAATTTATGACATACATTTGCATTGATGCGACGCATTGTGTGAAGCATTAATACATATGTGTGTAACCCTTGCGCTTCCTTCCAACTTTCTTATGCAACTTTTGTCAACAAGCCCTAGACGGAATCCCGATTTAATTCCTTAGGCTTTTAGTCTGGCTTCACAACTCTAAATTATTCGATTTAGCTCCAGAATATCTTCTTAAGTCGGAATCATTTCATTCAAAGCAAAACACATAATAAGTGCAATACACTAACATTCAAGCTCAAACCAAGTAGAATACAGTAAGTTGAGTGCAAACAATGACTAAAACACGTGATTTTAGCCTATCATCAGGAGGCCTCTCATCTCACATTTGCGAGATTTTGGTTCACATTTGCGAAGGTAGGCCAAGACTGTTGGTGTCACGACCCAAATACGAATCTAGGTCGCGATGGCACCCAACGTCGAGGTTAGGCTAGCCAACTTATTTGTCTAGTGTATCCCATTAAATTTTACCTAACATTATTTAAAATACTTAAGTTCTTGTGGCGAGCATGAAAAAAAAAAAGGATTTCAAGCATCAAAGATGATTTAACTGAGATGACCAAAAATTAAGTGATTAAATAGATACATGCCCAAAAGAATAGTGTACCAATGTGTGTGCCAGGAAGTGGTGTCACAAGTATACAAGCATCTAGTAGAAGGAATCAAAAGAATACATCTATCCTACTGTCTGAGAGGATATAGACAGAATAACACAAAAAAGGGGGAGACTGCAACGTACTGCTGAATGACATCAAGGGAAACATCTCACCATGGAACCCTTAAATCGCGAGGAGTCAAGAACGTGCTCTGGGCTGACAACTAGATGAACCCGCCTTAAAACCTGTACAATTAAGTACAAAAGCGAAGCATGAGTACATAAACATCATGTACCCAGTAAGTATCCAGCCTAATCTCGATGAAGTAGTGACAAGAGGTCGACTTGACACTCACTATGGTCAAAACAATTTAGTTAATGATAAGGTTAAGCATGAATATCAAAGCTGAATAACAATAAAGACAAGAAATGAAAATTCATTCCACAAGTACATTTAGGTGCCAACTCCTGTTAAACATATACAAACTTATTCTTCAAGCCCCCCCCCCCTTTTCTTTTAAATGGTTTATAATTACCGGAAATACCAAGCAATTTAACATGCGCACAACATGTCAAGGACACATGGCTCGATCCAAGAGAAAAGTATATGTGCACTGCCGAAGGGTCGAACAGCTCAAACCATAGATACATCTATTAACCTGCCGAGGCAAACGGTCCGCTCCCATGAGAGTAGTGGAGGAAAATCACCCGCTCGTAGAATATAGTTGCGAAACGGTTTCACATTAACATAGCACATTTTTCTAAATTAATTTTTGAAATTAATAACTTACTTCGAACCCTTAAATTCTTAAGATGTTGATGTAAACTTTAACTCAATGATGACCACGCATATAAATCAATTAGCAATGTTCACGAGGAATGGTGTAAGCCTAAACTATCCGGACATAACAAGAATAGTCACTACACACGGACCCTCGTCATCTAGTGTGTACGTAGTCCCCCACAATCATTCACATAATAAATTATTTCACCTATGGGGACAATTCCCTCTTACAAGGTTAGAAAGGAGACTTACCTCGTATCAAGCCTACTTCCCGATTCAAGAATGCGCTCAAGCCTCCAAATTCGATGCCCGACAACTCGAAACTAGACAAACATTACATAAACTAGTCAATCTATGCTCGAAAGCTCATAATTCTACCATTGAAGCAATTACCCAAGCCAATTTATGAGATTCTTAAAATTCACCCTCGGGCCCACATGCTCGGATTTTGAAAATTCTTAAAGAAAGTTGTTACCCATCACCTAAGGGTTAATAATATATGATTTTTACTAGGTTCCATAACTAATTTCGTGGTTAAATCTCATTTTATTCAAAACCCTAGGTTTCATCCTAAACCCATAATTTTCACTAATCTTTGTCTGTTAATCTACCCAAAAACTAAGTCATAAATTCACATTAAGTAGGAAATACATTACCTCAAGGTGCTAAGTCGAAATCTCTGTTTTGGGAGCTCCTAAATCGCCCAAAGTGTGATAAATGCTATCAAATGAGCCTAAGTCTCGATTTAAAATGACCTCACTTCCTTCAGTCATTGCGTGGACCACACTTGCGGACCAGTGTCTGCATCTGCAGAAAGGGGAAGGGCTGGCATGGATCGCACCTGCGAAAGGAGTCTCGCACATGCAGCTCCGCTTATGCAATGAAGGGACCACATATGTGGATCCTGGGCATCCCCTCGATGGCCACATCTGCAAGGCTTCGACCGCAACTGCGGTCTCGCACCTACGGCTGCCAAATCACAGGTGCGGCCACACCAGATCTGGTGCACTAGCAGCTCTCTTTGAGATGGGACTCGCCTCGCGCGACGTCTGAATGGCGTCCGGGGCCCTGGAGGCCCTGTTCGAATATACTGACAAGTTCTAAATCATAAGACGGACCCGCTAGAACCAACGAAACGCCCGAAACTGCATTAAATCTAAGAATCGTACCCCAAAACCAACTAAACTCAACTTATGAACTTTAAGTTCTTGGATTCACTTCCAATATGCCGAAACGTACCTATACTACTCGAAATGACACCAAATTTTACGAGCAAGTCATAAATAAAACTAAAGTACTGCTCCTAGTCTCAGAATTTTGTTCGGACCTCGATATAACTAAAACACGTTCCAAACCCCAATTTTTTTTAACTTCAAGGATCACATTCCACTATTTGGCACCGAAACTCCCCCGGATCATCCGAAACCCGTTCTAAACATACAACCAACTCCGAAATCATCATACGAACCTATTGTAACCTTCAAATCCTGATTCCAAGGTCGTTTACTTAAAACGTTGACCGAAGTCAAACTTGGCCTTCAAGGCCACCCTTAAGGAACTAAGTGTTCCAATTCCACCCCAAACTCATCAAAATTCCAAAACCAACCATCCCCGCAACTCATAAATCAAATAAAGAAAGTACATAAAGTCTTATTTAGGGGCACGGGTTTCTATAAAGAAAAACAACCGGTCGGGTCGTTACAGCTGGGTTCGCATTTTTGAACCCATATTTGCATTTGCCATAATTACCTAGGAATGAGCTGATTTTTTTGGGATCGACCTGGTCAAATTTGCGGAGGTCCATGGTTCATAACTACAAGCTTTTCACCGCAATTGTGATGATAGTATAGATAAAAGGATCTTCACTTTTGTGGGGGATTATTCACATTTGTGGGCTTTGCAATTTCAATCCATGGGTCGCATTTGCGACATATTCGATTGGACAAATAGCTAAGGGACGTGATGTAACACCCCGGTTGATCGTTTTGAGAGTTATAGACCTTGTCCCCCATTTCTGCTTCCTTTTGTGTTCTTCAGCTATATTATGACATGTCGGGTTAGTTGGTTCGGGTCCGTAGTGGTTTGAGGTGGAATGAGACACTTAGTCTCCTATTTAGAAGCTTAAGTTGGAAAAGTCAACCGGATGTTGACTTATGTGTAAAAGTCCTCGAATTTGGATTCTTATGGTTCGGGTAGATATGTTAGGTTATTTTGGACTTAAGGGCACGTCTAGAATGTAATTTGGAGGTTTGTGGTAAAATTAGGCTTGAATTGGCGAAAGTTGGAAATTTGGTGATTTTCGTCGACAGTGGAAAGTTATATATTGGGTAGGAATGGAATTCCGAAAGTTGGAATAGGTTCTTAGTGTCATTTGTGACTTGTGTGTAAAATTTGAGGTCATTCGGACGTGGTTTAATAGGTTTCGGCGTCGTTTGCAGAATTTGGAAGTTTAGAATTTCTTAGGCTTGAATTCGAGGGTAATTTGGTGTTTTGATGTTGTTTTTGGTGATTCGAAGGTTCGACTAAGTTTGTATGGGGCTATATGACTGGTTGGTATTATGCGTTGAGGTCCCGAGGGCCTAGGATGTGTTTCGGGTGGTTATTAGATCAATTCTTGGTGTTGGGAGATAGCTGAATCTGGTCGTGTTTGAGGTTGCTGATGTTTTCTGCACCTGCGCGTGTGAGCTCGTAGGTACAGATAGTGTGGAGGCAGGCTGGGTCCGTAGGTGCGTAGGAGAGGCCGCATCTGCGAGACCTGGGGCGTAGATGCGGAAGAAGGGAGTATGGACAGTTCCGCAGAAGCGGAAGGATGTGCGCGGGTGCGTGCCCCCAGGTGCGGAACCTGGGGCGCATGTGCGACAATGAGGGACTCTAGTGGTTTTCATAGGTGTGGATGTTTTTCTGCAGATGCGGCACCGCAGGTGCGCATAATTAGCCGCAGGTGCGAAAGTCCCGGGTAGAAAGTATAAAAGGGAGACTTTCGCGAATTTTGGTTCATTTCCACCATTTTCAAGTCGGTTTTTGTAGCTTTTAGAGTGATGTTTTAAGGGAGATTCAAGTATTTTCAGTGAAGTAAGTTGCTTGAGCTCTAATACTACTATCTATGGTGTTTTCCCATTCTATTATCATCTAATTAGTGGAAATTAGGGGTGAAAATGAGGGGTTAGGGCTTCGGATTTTGGAGAGTTTGATGTGAGAATTTGAGGAACCAAATGATGTCAGATTTTGATAAATTTCATATGTATGGACTCGTGATGAATGGGCTTTCAAGTTTTATAACTTTTGTTAAACTTCGACGTAGGCCCGGAGGCCATTTTAAAGTTGATTTTGGGTTTTTGGTCTATTTTGGTAGTTTTTCTTGTGGAATAGATTCCTTTAGCGTATATTGATGGTATTGTACTGGTTATGAATAGATTCGGAGCATTTGGAGGCCTAATCGAGGGAAAAGAGCATCGCAACGTAGATATTTGATCGGTTCGAGGTATGTAACGATTGTAAATCTAGCCCCGAGGGTAAGAAACTCCAGATTTTTATGTCGTGTGTTTATTTGCAGGTGACGCACATGCTAGGTAACAGGAAAGTTGAATATTTTGTTGAAACTATATACTTCTTATGTGTTTTAGAAAGAATTTTTTCAAATCAGGCTGGATCCCATATTTAGGCCTTATGCCAGTGTTGTTTGGACCCTTAGAGGTCTTATCTTGTCCTCTCATTGTTTTAGATTGAAAATCTATACTCAGTAATGCTTATACATATTTACTGCATAACTTAGTCTCTATTACTCTATTTTGATGCATCACATAAATGTTGTTTGGGTCGGATACTATGTTATTCTGAAAGACCGAGAGGCTGGAGAGGTTTATTATTGAGTGAGGCCGAGGGCCTGATATGTGAGGATATTTATGGGATCGATCTGAAAACACAACATGTTTGATATAGGCTGAGGGCCTCATTGATTTATGCCATGATTGGCTTGATGTAGTGCTTGGGCTGAAGGAGCCCCTCCAGAGTCTGTACACACCCCCAGTGAGCGCAGGTACCTACTGAGTGCGAGTGCCGAGTGGTGAGTGATTGGGAGGCATGAGTGAATGTGAGGCATGAGTGATTGTGATGTTTGCCCGAGGGGCTGGATATGATTTCGTAATTTTTGCTCACATTTGCATTGAGAATTTGTTTGAAAACTGTTGAAATATTTATTAAAATGATTTTACTGGAAACTAGATTTGAACGAGCTGATTTGACTCAAACTCTGGTTTTAAAGCATGTCGGATTCTACTACATTTTTGTGATATGAATTGTACTTGAAATTTGCTCGTCACTACTGCTCAGTCTTTGTTTGATGTTTTTACTTTCTGAGTTGGCGTACTCAGATTACTCCATGCACCTTGTGTGCAGATCCAGGCGACTCAGATTATCTTCCCTTAGTTGTATTTGGTTATTGTCCAGACTATGTTAGTCTTGATATTGTCAGACAGTTGTAGTAGTTGCTAATGACTAGTGACACCCCGATGTCGTGATTTCTTTTCCGCACTTTTTTTTTTAATTTGAACTCCTTTACGAAGGTTTTATAATGAATAACTTTGAATAATCTCTTATGAATGAAATATCAATGTGTTTTTGGTGATGTGTTAGCTGGCCTAGTACCATGATAGGCGCCACCACGACAGGGTTAGTTTTTGGTCGTGACACATGATTTTTCCGATCATTCTCTCATTTTTTAACCCTAGACTCGGTAGGAGGCGATTTGGAGAGGGAATTTTCATCTACAAACATTGGGTAAGTGATTCTAATCTTTTTCTTATCATATTCCACCATCATATCTTAGATTTTAACATCAAATTCATGTGAATCAAAGTAAAATTTTACGAACTTTGTCATGTTTTTTGAAAAAAAAAAGAATATGAGCTTTGAGCGTTGATTTGGACTCGTATTTTGAAACTATTCACTTATATGAACTCGTGGGGTCATGGGTAGACCGAATCTACCATTGGACCCGAGTTTTGACCGGGCGGGCTCCAGATTGGATTTTGTTGACTTTATGGAAAAAGAATATGGATCTTAACTTTTTCTATCACAATTGTATTTCCTAACATTTTTTTATGTTATTGAGTTGATTTTCGTTAAATTTGAGTTGTCTGGAGGCGAATTGTAAGGGAAAAGTTATTTTCGAGTATTAAATTGTCCTAATTGAGGTAAGTGCCTTGCCTAACTTCGTGTGGGGGGGACTACCCCTTAAAATTGGTATTGTTTGATTCAATTGTGCGAAGTAAAATCCGTGGATGAAAAGTGACGCCCGTGTACGCAAAGTGACAAGTGGGTACGCGTATTGTACGTTGTATTTGACTGGTTTAGGCTACTTAGACTATTTCTATGATTTACTTGAAATGTCATATTATGTTCTAAATTCTCATACCCAAATTATCTAATTCTATGTTCCGAGGTCGAGAAAACCTCCTTCTATATCACCTCAATTTGCGTGCGTAGCCCGGGCGTGTAGCCAGGAAGCCTTTATGTGTAAAATTGATAAAAATAATAATTTTGTATTGGAAATTTGAATAAAGTTGACTTCAGTCAACGTTTTTGGTAAACGGACCCAGACCCGGACCCCTTATTTTACGGTCCCGGAGGGTCCGTAGAAAAATATGGGACTTGGGCGTCATGCTGCTCTTTCAAGTACCATCAAAATACGTGATGTTTCAAATATATTTTCCCAAGTACTGCTCTTTCAAGTACCATCAAAACACGTGATGTTTCAAATATATTTTCCCAAGTACTGCTCTTTCAAATATCATCAAAATACGTGATGTTCAAAATATATTTTCCCAAGTACTGCTCTTTCAAATATCATCAAAATATGTGATGTTCAAATATATTTTCCCAAGTACTGCTCTTTCAAATATCATCATTCTGCAAGACAAATGTTTTTAAAATATACTTCTGAAAAGAAGTCCTTTAGACATAACTTTTCATGGAGATAATTGCTTTTCAGCTATACTTTTCAATATATATATTTATATCTTTCGATTCAAATCTCCTCAGTCATAAACTACTGGAACTTAGTCCGCCACTCAGAATTTGTCATGCAATGCAGTACATGGGGAAAGCTCCCGGATCTCTATCTGTTGTCCCAATTTCAATATGCGATGCAGTACAAGGGGAAAGCACCCGGATCTCTGTCTGTAGTCCCAATTTAAATATGCGATGCAATACATGGGAAAAGCTTCCGGATCTCTGTCTGTAGTCCCAATTTAAATATGAGATGCAGTACAGGGGAAAAGCTCGCTGATCTCTTTCCGTAGTCCCAATTTAAATATGCGATGCAATACAGGGGGAAAGATCTCGGATCTCTGCTCGTAGTTCCAATTTAAATATGCATTGGAGCCACTGAGAAAAACAACCAGAATGCTACAGAACCAATATATATTGCCACAACCGGCACGAAAGCAAAAAAGACCGAATACAAAGTGCGATGAGCAAATCAACACAAAGACTTAAATCAGAATGTGGTAACAACTCGCTCATAAGAAGTAGCTACTGAGAGGAATGAAAAAAACAAAGAAAGAACAGCATAACGAGGGGAAGACAAGACAATTATAGCAACGATTCTGTACATTCAAGTTCACAACCAAGAAAACCAAATCATCCCAGCAAGGGAATCAACTATAACTAGTCTCACTTAGACAATTAGCTTTGCCGAATAAACTTTGTTTGAACAATGCTTAGTAAAATAGGTAGCATATGAAGGAAGACATAGTATAACGGTAGGAAAAACAAAGTCTTAATTTAAGTAAATTAAGATCATATAAGAAACAAGGAATTCTAAGCAAGTACATCTAAATTGAATAGGAGGAGACGAGATTATAAATCAGGAATTCAGATATAACAAGTTGAATTCATATACGGGGAACATAAGGACCCAAAAATCCCTAAAGGGCAATCTATTTGCAAATAAGTTCGAGTACACACTCGTCACCTCACGTACGCGGACTACAATCAACGTAGAAGACTCAATCCTAAGGGGTAGTTCCCCCACACAAGTTTAGGCAAGATACTTACCTCACAGACGACAGCCCGGTATTCAAAAATAGACTTCTCGAGCATGAAGGCCTCCAGACAGCTCAAAATCAACAAAAACAACTTCAAAACACATATAAAACGTACAAGGAACGATTCTGAATAATAAAGTTTCAATCCTTGAAAATTTATAAAAATCGACCCTCGGGCCCGCACCTCGGAACACGACAATTTTTATAAATCCCGATACGAGTTCACCCATACTAAATTTATCCAATTCTGATAACATTTGGTCATTCAAATCATGAATTTTCATTTTTGAAGTTATCTTTCAAAACGCACAATCCCCTCAACGCAAAGAAAAATTTAAATGATAAAAAAAATAACTAATTCATGAAATATATTTAATTCTAGTGGAAGAACACTTACCCATTCGATTTGTGTGAAAATCCCTCAAGGAATCGAGGCGTGATCGCGGGGATCAAGGCGCGATCGTGTAGAAGGAGAATGAATCTTCTTAAAATGCTCTACACGATCGCGGAACAGCTTATGCGACTGCGTATAATGAGTAAGTTAGCTTCTGCGATCGCGAACCAATAATTGCGATCACATAGAAGAAGAAATGGCCACTGCCAAGATAACACTGTGCCATCGCGAACGTGGGTATGCAATCGCGTAGAGTGAAGTCTACAAGTTGTGTGATCGCGATGTGAATAGCGCGATAGCAATTAAGGAAACTGGGCTAGTCCATTTTACACTATGCGATCGTGGATTTGCATATGCGATCGCATAGAAGGGGACACCAGATAGAAGAAACAGCAGAGGAAAATCAGGGAAAATTTACCCTAACACTATCAGAAACACACCCGAGCCCTCGGGGCTAAAAATCAAATATTCACACAGCCTCAAAAACATCCTATAGATTTACTCGAGTAATCAAGTCACCAAAATAGCATCGTAAGCATCGAATGAAACCTCAAGATCAATGAAATTTCTCAAAACTTCTTTAAAGATCAATTTTTGCATTCAATGTCCGGATCACGCCAAACGACGTCCGTTTATTTTCGAACATCACAGATAACACATATAAATCATATCGAACTTGTATCGAGCTTTTGAACCATAATACGGGCCCGATATAACAGGTTTCACCTCAATTTTTATTTTCAAAAACCTTTATATTTTTTTGAAAACAATTTTCTTTAAAAATTCATTTCTCGGGCTTAGGACCTCGGAATTCGATTCCGGGCATACTTCCAAGTCCCATATTTTTCTACGGACCCTCCGGGACTGTCAAATCACGAGTCCGGGTCCTCCTACCAAAAACGTTGACTGAATTCAACTTTATTCAAATTTTCAATACAAAATTATCATTTTTATCAATTTTCACATAAAGGTTTCCCGGCTACACGCCCAGGCTGCACACACAAATCGAGGAGAGATATAAGGAGGTTTTCACGACCTCGGAACACATAATTAGATAGAATAAATGGGATGACCCTTTTGGGTCATCACGGTGCTAGAGTATCATATCAAGATTTGCACGGACAACTCACGTGCTACAGTATCATATCAGAATTCGCACGGAAAACTCATGTGCTATAGTATAAATATCATGATCCGCATGGAAAACTCACGCGCTATGGTATCAATACCTCACAAACAGGCTCTCGGCCTAACTCAGTCATCAACCTCTCTAGTTTCCCTCACGGGCTCACAGTGTCAAGAAACTAGACCAACAACAATGATATGATGTATCAATAAGTAATAACTGAGATTGAGATATGGTATGAATGTATAGATATGACTGAATACGAAATATCAATGATATCAGTGAGATGATAGTAAAAAACGACCACTACGGGTCCAAACAGTATCGTCATAATGCCTAAACTTGATATCTAGCATAGTTGACAGGTTAACTACTTTATTACATGGTGGAAACACGGATATAAACAAAGTACGACCACTATACAGTGCCATAGAAGCAATAGAGTCCCAATTCACATCATGCACGCCCACATGCCCATCACCTATCATGTGTGTCACCTCAATTCCAATTACATAACATGTATTATGGGGTTTAATACCCTCAGCACTAAGTTTAGAAGAGTTACTTACCTCTAACAAGCCAATACCAATGTCGAGCAAGCCAAGCGATACTCCAAAGATTCCATCATGCACGTAACGACCTTTGAACGACACAAAACTATCCAAAAGCAACTTAAATACATCAAATAAAGCCCAAGGAAACAATTCCAAATGATATAGATCAAATCCCTACTCAAAACCCAAAACCAACAAAAAATCACACTCGGGCCCATGCCTCGGAACATAACAAAACTCACAAAATCCGAAAACCAATTCAATTACGAGTCCAACCATACTTGTTTTATTCAAATCCGACTTAAATTCGATGTTCAAAACTCAAAAATTCATGTTATTAAACTTTAGTCCAAAACACCAAAATTTCTCCTTAAATTCACCAAACAATTGCTAAATTTGAAGATAGATTCATGAAATATAATCAAAACCAAGTATAGAACACTTACCCCATTTCATATGGTTAAATTTGCTTCAAAAATTGCCTCCATCCGAGTCCCACATCTCAAAATATGAAGAAAAAACCAAGACCCTCGATTTATAGCTTCTGCCAGCATTTTCGTACTTGCGGCATTGCTTCTGTGACATAACATCCGCTTATGCGGAATCAGTTGAGAAATCGACCCTCGCACCTGTGGACAACGTAACCGCTTCGGTGACATCGCAGGTGCGAGCCACCATCCGCACCTGCCAAGTATCTCACTCATACGCTACATCACCTCGCACCTCCGTATATGCGCCTAAATTTCCGCTTTTACGGTCTTCCTCACCCATCACACACCTCGCCTCTGTGATGCGCGTCTATGNAAATCCCTACTCAAAACCCAAAACCAACCAAAAATCACACTCGGGCCCATGCCTCGGAACATAAAAAAACTCACAAAATCCGACAACTAATTAAATTACGAGTCCAACCATACTTGTTTTATTCAAATCCGACTTAAATTCGATGTTCAAAACTCAAAAATTCATGTTATTGAACTTTAGACCAATTGCTAAATTTGAAGATAGTTTCATGAAATATAACCAAAACCAAGTATAGAACACTTACCCCAATTCATATGGTGAAATTTGCTTCAAAAATTGCCTCCATCCGAGTCCCACATCTCAAAATATGAAGAAAAAACCAAGACCCTCGATTTATAGCTTCTGCCAGCATTTTCGTACTTGCGGCATTGCTTCTGTGACATAACATCCGCTTATGCGGAATCAGTTGAGAAATCGACCCTCGCACCTGTGGACAACGTAACCGCTTCGGTGACATCGCAGGTGCGAGCCACCATCCGCACCTGCCAAGTATCTCACTCATACGCTACATCACCTCGCACCTCCGTATATGCGCCTAAATTTCCGCTTTTACGGTCTTCCTCACCCATCACACACCTCGCCTCTGTGATGCGCGTCTATGGCCATCACACCTGCGCAATACAGAGTAGCAGGTGTGAACCACCTGTATACGAATAAAATGAGAGAACCTAATTCTACGATCATTATAGCGCTCAGAAGGCTCGAAGGTTCGAGATTTGGCATCAAGGGGGCATATCGAGTGTTCTCGACCCCGGAGCAGTGTAGATCGAAGACCATCATGGAAAGGCAGTAAACTCCCAAAAGGCACGTGGTTAAAGCTGACCAAGTACGCAAAATAGTACAAGCTCGTACCATGGCATTAAATGGTTTTACCAGCCATCTTTCTTTTGTAATAGTTACACATGTACTATGTTACGGTTCTACCTCATATATAAAGGGGACCCTTGTCACTTTGTAAGACACATGATATTTAATACAAGAACAAGAACATTCTCTGCTCCCTAACCCAAACATTCTCGTTATTAATCACAAATAGTCCATATTCAAGGACTTCAATACCGCTATATCATTCTCGACAGCCCCTTGTCAAGCTCTTGAGCTCGACCTCAAGGCCCATTCCGACAAAGCTCGAGACCCTGTCTCTCCAGTGCTCGGTTATCATAATCTCATTACCCTTCGCTCTTATTTCATTTTCCAACTTCTCACTTAGCATCCACTTCATAAACAACTGGTATTAAAATATATCACGTATTTTTAGAACTACAAAATCAAATATAATTATAATTACCATTTTCAAGGTAAACAGTTTGGCGCACAGCGCGGGGCTAAAAATAATAGTGATTGTTTTAGTGCTGGTTTTCTAAAAATACAAGTTATTCTTTACACTTTTTCTTGGCCAAGAATCTTCAATTTCAGGTCACAAAATGTCTAACTCAGTAAACTCACATGAAAACAATTGTCCTGAGGATCACGAAGAGAATGACACAGCTGCTTCAGGTGCCGGTGTTCCACCGCAAAACCCTAAAGGGGCACCGGTGCAAATCCATGTCGATAAAGTCTCATGCAACGCTCAACATGTCGATGTGAGATCTCATACAGACGGAAGTATGCGTGAAGGAGACCGGCGTGAAACATAGGGAGCACCTTCTCAAAGGGAAAGAGAAGATACCCTTCATGATATTTTTGAGATTTTGCAAGCACAACATGTGGCTATTGCTTAGCTACAAATTCATCAGAGAACCCCAAGCAAAGCAGTACCAGAAACGGCTCCTCGAGTCGAACATGCACCAGAAAGGTCGAGCAATAATGGGTCAACAGACGACCCCGCCATTATGAAGATGCTCGAAGACCTCCCAGAGAAGATTGAATCGGGCGAAAAGAAGATAGAAGCTAACGATGAAAAAGTGGAGACCTATAACTCGATGGTCGGTCAGATCACGGGCGCACCCCCGATTCTGAAGGGCGTAGATTCAAAAAGGTTTGTGCAAAATCCATTCACATCAAGTGCAGCCCCGAAGCCCATCCTGAAGAAATTCAGAATGCCCGATCTTCTGAAGTACAACGTAAAATCGGACCCCAATGAGCACATTACTGCCTACACTTGTGCTGTGAAAGGGAACGACCTAAGAGATGACGAGATTGAATCCATGCTATTGAAAAAAATTGGAGAAACATTATCCAAAGGGGAAATGATGTGGTATCATAACCTACCCCTGAACTCGTTAGATTCATTTTCCATGATGGCGGACTCCTTTGTGAAGGCACATGCTGGTGCCATCAAGGTCGCTACAAGGAAATATGATGTCTTCAAAATCAAACAAAGAGAGAATGATATGTTGAGGGAGTTCATATCCCGCTTCCAGCTAGAACGAATGGAATTACCACCGGACTCCGATGATTGGGCAGTACAAGCCTTCACTCAGGGCTTCAATGAATGAAGCTCGATAACCTCAAAGCAGTTGAAGCAAAACTTGACCGAGTATCCCTCTATAGTTTGGGCGGATGTACACAACAGGTATCAGCTGAAGATCAGAGTCGAGAATGACCAATTGGAGGCCCTCTCGGGTGCGGCGTATCCCAGTAGGCTCTTAACAAAGGAATCGAGACTCCAAGAAAGAGAGACGAGACCAAGCAAAGAAAGGTATCAACCGTACATAGAAAATCGGAGAAATATTCTGAGGTGTAACATACCTCGAAGTGGCCAAAGGATGGACCGAGAACTGAATCCTCGGGGACTCGTTAACAAAGCAGGGTTTGACAGGCAGACAGGGCCGGTAGAGGCACCCTGACTTTCTGAGTACAACCTCAACATCGATGTTTCAGACATCGTATCGGCTACAAGTAAAATCAAGGACACCATATGGCCAAGACCCGTGCTATTAGATCCTTCGTAGAGGAACCCCAACTTGATATGAGAATATCACGGTACCCATAGTCATAGGACCGAGGATTGCAGACAGCTTCGAGAAGAGGTGGCCCGACTGATTAGCAAATGGCACCTTTGAGAGTTCCTCAATGATCGAGCTAAAAACCAATTTCAGGAAAGAGAGGCAAGCAAGAAAAATGAAACAGAAGAACCACGACACGTCATCCACATGATTATTGGTGGACTAGACATCCCTCAGGGACCAAATATTTAAACAAACAAAAGTATCCATCACCGAGGAAAATCGAACTCGGAGCTACATACCTGAAGACGCCCTTTCATTCAGCGAAGAGGACATCGAGACCTTGTCTAAACCTCATAATGACGCACTGGTAATTTCTTTTATTTTGAAAAAATTTCAAATTAAACGTGTGCTCGTGGATCCAGGTAGCTCGGCCAACACAATTAGGTCGAGGGTTGTAGAGTCGCTCGATCAAACGGTGACCGCCTCTTGATTCCTCAACGGATTCAACATGGTAAGCGAGACAACGAAAGGGGAAATTATCCTCCCAGTCAAAGTGGCCGGTACAATTCAAGATACCAAGTTTCATGTCATTGAAGGTGACATGAGATAGAATGCATTGCTTGGAAGGCCATGGATTAACAGTATGAGGGCGGTGTCGTCGACCCTTCATCAAATGATGAAGTTCCCTACGAAGGATTGAATAGAAACAGTATACGGGGAACATCACGCAACAAAAGAAATGTTCAAAGTACACGATGTGGCACCGACGCCGGCACCTTCTACATCGAAGGAGACAAAAAACAAGCAAGTATCCAAGTAGCGATCACAAACTCCATCCTCGATGAACGAATGAAGGACCCTGTTACGTCCTCGAAATGAGTAACTGAAGCATGTCGAAGCTTGAATGCCACCACAGTTAAGGTACAATTCTCTGCCTCTTTCTTTCACGTTTTACACTAACCTATGTGCAGGTATTCGATTGAAAAAGAATCAGAGCACCCTCAAGCTCGAAGGCCTTAGGTTTTAAAGCATGCATTGCTCTCTTTTTCCCTCACGTCATATTTTATCCCAAATGGGTTTTACTGACGAGGTTTTTAACGAGGCAACACCCATATGCTACCTAAGAATAACTGACCGAGTATTTAAGGCTTCTCTTCGATCAACCTCAAATACTAAGGGGCATTCCAGCCGAGAGATCACTGAAACATGCCGAAGAGGGTCTCGACAGCAGAACAATGTATAGGAGAAGTGTGTACTTGTACCAAGTAATCGAAGAAGAATGTTTTATCATCAAAAAATTTCGCGCGTCAAAGAAGTTTGTTATTTTCACAAAAAATGGCCCCAGGGCCAAAAATTTACCGACCACTCGGGGACTGTCCTCGACAGTCACCCCATCGAGTCACCAAAAACTAGAAGCCAAAAGACCTCAGCGCCGGCAACTTCAAGTTCATAAGCCCTCCATGAGACAATATCAACAGTATAAGCCCTCCATGAGGCACCAGTGTAAGCCTTCTATGAGGCAATATCAATCTCGACTTGGGGAATGTCCTCGACAGTCACCCCATCGAGTCATCAAAAACTTGAAGCCATAAGACCTAAGGGCCGAGAATTTAAAGCTCCTAAGACCTCTATAAGGAACCAACGTAAGCCCTCCACGAGGAAACATCAAAACTGTAAGAGCTCAAGCAAGGCATGTACAAATTTGTAAGACCTTAAAAAGGCATAATCATGATATCAAAGTCAAGGATATATATCGAACTTGTAAGACCCCTAAAAAAGCATACCCTCGATATAGACGTCGAGGCTATCTCACTCGGGGACTAAAGGCTACGGCCAAATACGATGACAACCGTCATAAGGCTCCGGCCAATCTAACATGACTCAGAGACGTTCGACTATGCACATAAAATCACAGGCCTCTACACTAAAGGTCGTACCGACCTAATGCGTAAGAGCCCAATCCGCCAGCTACACTAATGGTCATACCAACAAAATGCATAAGATCCCAAGTCACCAGCTACACGAAAGATCGTACCGACCTTACGCGTAAGATCCAAAGTGGCCAGCTGCATTAACGGTCGTACAGACCCAAAGAGCTTCAAGGCCGATTTAAAAACCTAAGGGTCGATGAGCTCGAGTGGAAACCCGACTCGGAGATTGAGCCCTAAAATGATTAACTAAAGCGCCTCAGGGCTAAATGCGTAAGAGCCCAAATCGCCAGCTACATTAAAGGTCGCACCGACACAATTCGTAAGAGCCCACACGCCATCCTAAAAAATCCTCAGGGCAAATTTATAACCCCGAGGGTTTCATTTCAAAATCCAATTCATCGGGATAATTAACAACAAGCAAAACAGAAACACGAAAGAATTAAACATATATATATATATATATATATATATATATATATATGTGTGTGTGTGTGTGTGTGTGTGTGTGTGTGTGTGTGTGTGTGTTACAAATACATATTTACAACGCTCCCACGGGAGTTTTATACCAAGAACAAAGAAGAAAATCTAGTCCACTGTCGGGATCACGTCCCTCAAAGAGACCCCTCGGACCAGCTCCCACGGCGGCCTTCAAATATCAGCATCAGCTTAAGAGGAAAGGAAAAACTTGGCGTCGATCTCATCCCCCTCAGCCTGCTTTATCTCTTCCGAGAGGTCAAAGCCTCTAGCATGAATCTTTTCGAGGGTCTCCCTCTGAGACATGCATCGGGCATACTCATTGCCCCTCATCTCTCATTCAAAGGCTCCCCCCAGCTAGGCCCGAGCATCAACAACATCTTTCAAATAAACGACCACCTTCTTATCGGCATTCGCTCGAATTTCTTCAGCTTCAGCCTGGGCGTCCACGACCTCCGCCTTCATATTCAAAAGATCAGTATCGAGCTTGCCAATCTTGCTCATCTCAATCGAGCTAATTTCTCGAGCATTTCGAAAGACAGGCGTTCCTTTGGGCCACAACATGAATGCTTGTCCGAGAACATGATTTTATGAACGCCTGTATATGGCTAAAATCGGAGAACATGATTTTATGATCATTATGGTGCTCAGAGGCTCGATGCTTAGAGTTTTGGCATCGAGGGGGGAAATCGAGGATTCTCGACCCCGGAGCAGTGTAGATCTAAGACCATCATGGAAAGGTGGGAAACTCCCAAAAGGTACGTGGTTAAAGCTGACCAAGTACGCAAAATAGTACAAGCCCGTACCATGGCATTAAATTGTTGTACCAGACATCTCTCTTTTGTAATAATTACGCATGTACTATGTTGGGATTCCCCCTTATATATAAAGGGGACCTTGTCACTTTATAAGACACATGATATTCAATACAAGAACAAGAACATTCTCTGCTCTCTAACTCAAACATTCTCTACAATTGTTTCACTGATTTATTGCCTTTCATTTATTGAGTTCATTAGTTATTGTTCATTTATTAGTCGTTATTCATCACAGATAGGCCATATTTAAGGCCTTCAATACTGCTATATCATTCTCGACAGCCCCTTGTCAAGCTCTTGAGCTCGACCTCGAGGCCCATCACAACCATGCTCGAGACCCCATCTCTCCATTGCTCGGTTTGCATAATCTCATTACCCTTCGCTCTTATTTTGTTTTCCAACTTGTCACTTAGCATCCACTGCCTAAACAAGTGGTATTAAAATAGATCACGTATTTTGTAGAACCACAAAATCAAATATAATTGTAATTACCATTTTCAAGGTAAAAGCACCAAAACTAGCAACTTAGCAAAAATCCAAAATGCAATGAAAGGATTCGAACTTCGTCTGAAACTCACACCAGCCCCTCGGGACCCCTACTAAGTGTACCAACAAGTCAAATAACATAACAAGAACCTACTCGAGGCCTCAAAACACATATAAACACACTGAATCAACGAATCACACATCAAATTGAAATCTATGAACTTTAAACTTTCAATTTCCAAAACCCGCGCCGAAACATATCAAATAATCCCGAAATGAGCTCAAATTTTGCACACAAGTGAATACAATATGACGAAGCCATTCCAATTCCCGAAACCACAATTGGAATCTGATATCCTTAGAGTCAACTTTTGTTCAAACTTATGAACTTTCCAAATTTTGCCAACTTGTGTTGAAACCTTCTAGAAACATCCAAATGCAAATCCAGGCATATGCCCAAGTCCAAAATAACCATCCGGACCTAACAGAACCATCAAAACTCTGTTTCGGGTTCGAATTCACAAAAATTCAAACTTGGTCAACTATCCCAATTTAAATATTAAACAATGAAATCCATTCTTCCAATTCAATTCTGAACAACCTGAAAATCAAAATCGACGATTCACATAAGTCATAATACATCATACGCTACTCATGCCCGCAAACTACTGAATTAAGTTCAAATGCTCAAAATGACCGGTCGGGTCATTACATTCTCCCCTACTTAAACATACATTTGTCTTGGAACGTGCCAGAAGTTGTTCCCAAAACCATCAAACCGCCATATAACCTTTCCATGCATATACCCGCACCCTATCCCATATAGGTACGATAACACAACATAAATTAGATTTTTCAATTAAACCTAGCCCATAAGCTTTAGGATCCAATTTTCCAACATCCGGAATTTCATATAAGATCTGAATCTCGCAACCTACACGATATACAAGTTTGAACAAGTTGTACCAAACCGCAACCATAACCCAAGCTACAATCACAGGATATACCACATAACTAAAATACCAATAGCAAAATCTCTGATCACGGTAACTGCTCAGAGCAACCCAATCCCGGTAATAAACCTCATACCTAACAAAAACTCATTCTAAAACCTTTGTACACTGTCGATAATGAAAGAACATGCAGAAACTCATAACCATTCATCAAATCAACAAGCCATGGAGCTCCCTCTCCTTCCATTTATACCGCAATCAAATCTGATAGCAGCCATCCTAGATTCGATGACTTCCTCTTTCGAATACCAACTAATGTACTGACACGCAACACCAATACTACCCCGAGCCATGAACCGTGAAACCCATGTACCAATACGAAACAATCCAAATGTACTCAATCGTGAAAATGACTCAATCAAGAGAACCATCCCGCAAGCTCAACGAGTACCACCACTACGAAATGCTAAGAACCCATCTCACAGCGTAGAACCATCACCCGACTCTAACATAAAGCTTCATACCCCAAATTAACTCTGCTGCAATGCGCGACTCAATCCAAACATTAGCCCATATCATATACCTCGAGCCACCCTGCTCAAAATCAATAACCACGCAAAATTCGACATGAAGTACCCAAGGTGCATTACCATAACCACGGAGAACCAGATGACACAATTCCATATAAAACCCGAAAGAACATAAGCCATACGTCACCAACCATGTATTAACTAATTACTCACTCGCTCAAATTCTGCTATAAAGTCAAAATAGAACCGCACCAGATGTGCTTATAACCAAAGAATCACCACTTTTTGTAGCATAGAAGAGTAGCTCACAGAAAATTTTAGAAAACGAATAAGCTCAGCAATAACCGAACGGCAAATCCCTCAAATATAGCATTATGGAGTCAACCAATCCGACTCGATGTTGAATACACATCCTAATTGGGCGTACCAATGGACCCCCAAATCAACTACGAGCATCCATAAATAGATAAATAAACCTCTGAAAGACCACAATGACTGAATTGTAACACATACTACCATCTGGATAGCTTCGACCATGACTTCACAGTCCACAACATGAACGCCTACATACGGCTAAAGTCAGAGAGCATGATTTTATGATCATTACGGCGCTCACAAGCTCGAATCTTCGAGTTTTGGCATCGAGGGGGGAAATCGAGGGTTGTCGACCCCGGAGCAGTGTAGATCTAAGACCATCATGGAAAGGCGGGAAACTCCCAAAAGGTACGTGGTTAAAGGTGACCAAGTACGCAAAATAGTACAAGCCCGTACCGTGGCATTAAATGGTTGTACCAGCCATCTCTCTTTTGTAATAATTACGCATGTACTATGTTGGGATTTCCCCTTATATATAAAGGGGACCCTTGTCACTTTATAAGAGACATGATATTCAATTCAAGAACAAGAACATTCTCTTCTCTCTAACTCAAACATTCTCAACAATTGTTTCACTGATTTATTGCCTTTCATTTATTGTGTTCATTAGTTATTCTTTATTTTATAGTCGTTATTCATCACAAATAGGCCATATTCAAGTCCTTAAATATTGCTATATCATCCTCGACAGCCGCTTGTCATGCTTTTGAGCTCGACCTCGAGGCCCATTCCGACCAAGATCGAGACCCCGTTTCTCCGCTGCTCGGTTTGCATAATGTCATTACCCTTCGCTCTTATTTCATTTTCCAACTTCTCACTTAGCATCCACTGCCTAAACAACTGGTATTAAAATAGATCATGTATTTCTAGAACCACAAAATCAAATATAATTGTAATTACCATTTTCAAGGTAAAAACACCAAAACTAGCAACTTAGCAAAAATCCAAAATGCAATGAAATGATTCAAACTTAGTCTGAAACTCACCCGAGCCACTCAGGACCACTACTAAGTGTACCAATAAGTCAAATAGCATAGCAAGAACCTACTTGAGCCTCAAAACACATATAAAAACATTGAATAAACAAATCACACATCAAATCGAAATCTATGAACTTTGAACTTTCATTTCCAAAACCTGCACCGAAACATATCAAATAATCCCGAAATGAACCCAAATCTTGCACACAAGTCCAAATGACATGAAGATGCTATTCCGTTTCCCGAAACCTCAATTGGAATCTGATATCCTCAGAGTCAACTTCTGTTCAAACCTATGAACTTTCCAAACTTTCCAATTTTTGCCAACTTGTGTTGAAACCTTCTAGAAACATCCAAAGGCAAATCCAGGCTTAAGACAAAGTCCAAAATAGCCATCCGGACCTAATAGACCAATCAAAACTCTGTTCTGGGTTCAAATTGACAAAAAGTCAAACTTGGTCAACTCTTCCAATTTAAAGCTTAAACAATGAAATTCATTCTTCCAGTTCGATTCTGAACAACCTAAAAATCAAAATCGACGATTCACATAAGTCATAATACATCATACGCTACTTATGCCCGCAAACTACTGAGCGAAGTGCAAATGCTCAAAACGACCGGTCGGGTCATTACATTCTCCCCCACTTAAACATACGTTTGTCCTGAAACATGCCAGAAGTTGTTCCCAAAACCATCAAACTGCCATATAACCTTTCCATACATATACCCGAGGGTGATCCCACGTCACCCTATCCCATATAGGTACGATAACACAACACAAATGAGATTTATCAATTAAACCTAGCCCATAAGCCTTAGGATCCAATTTTCCAACATCCAGAATTTCATATAGGATCTGAATCTCGCAACCTACATGATGTACAAGTCTGAACAAGTTTTACGAAACCGCAACCATAACCCAAGCTACAATCAGAGGATATACCACATAACTAAAATACCCATAGCAAAATCTCTCATCACAGTAACTGCTTAGAGCAACCCAATCCCGGTAATAAACCTCATTCTAAAACCTTCGTACACTGTCGATAATGAAAGAACATGCAGAAACTCATAACCATTCAGGAAATCAACAAGCCATGCAGCTCTTTCTCCTTCAACAAGAACTATAGCCAATTCATAAGCCGACTTCTGATACTATCCATCCATATATACAACAATCAAAACTGATAGCATCCATCCTAGATTCGACGACTTCCTCTTATCGAATACCAACTAATGTAGTGACACGCAACACCATTACTACCCAGAGCCACGAACCGTGCAATCCATGTACCAATACGCAACAATCTAAATGTATTCAATCACAAAAATGACTCAATCAAGAGAACCGTCCCGCAAGCTCAACGGGTACCACCACTACGAAATGCTAAGAACCCATCACACACCGTAGAACCATCACCCGACTCTAACACAAAGGTTCATACCCCAACTTAACTCCGCTGCAATGCGCGACTCAATCCAAATGCTGGCCCATATCATATACCTCGAGCCACCCTGCTCAAAATCAATAACGACCTAAAATTCGACATGAAGTACCCAAGGTGCATTACCATAACCACGGAGAACTAGATGACACAATGCCATACAAAACCCGAAAGAACATAACCCATATGCCACCAACCATGCAATAACTAATTACTCATCTTGCTCAAATTCTGCTCTAAATTCCAAATAGAACCGCACAAGATGTGCTTATAACCAATGAATCACCACTTTTCGTAGCATAGAAGAGTAGCTCGCAGAATAAGCTCATCAATAACCGAACATCATATCCCTCAACAATAACATTATGGAGTCAACCAATCCGACTCGATGTTGAATACACATCCTAATTGGGCGTACCAATGGACCCCCAAATCAACTCTTGGCATCCATAAATAGATAAATAAACCTCTGAAAGCCCACAATGACTGAATCGTAACACATACTATCATCTGGATAGCTTCGACCATGAATTTACACTCCACAACATGAACGCTTGTGTATGGCTAAAATCGGAGAATATGATTTTATGATCACTACGACGCTCAGAGCCTCGAAGCTTCGAGTTTTGCATCGAGGGGGGGAATAGAAGGTTCTCGACCCCCGAGCAGTGTAGATCTAAACCATCATGGAAAGGCGGGAATATCCCAAAAAGCACGTGGTTAAAGCTGACCAAGTACGCAAAATAGTACAAGCCCGTACCGTGGCTTTAAATGGTAGTACCAACCATCTCTCTTTTGTAATAATTACGCATGTACTATGTTGGGATTCCCCCATATATATAAAGGGGACCCTTGTCACTTTATAAGACGTATGATATTCAATACAAGAACAAGAACATTCCCTGCTCTCTAACTCAAACATTCTCTACAATTGTTTCACTGATTTATTGCCTTTCGTTTATTCTGTTAATTAGTTATTCTTCATTTATTAGCCGTTATTCATCAGAAATAAGCCATATTCAAGGCCTTCAATACTGCTATATCATTCTCGACAACCCCTTGTCAAGCTCTTCAGTTTGACCTCGAGGCCCATTCGGACCAAGCTCGAGACCCCGTCTCTCCAATGCTCGATTTGCATAATCTCATTACCTCGCTCTTATTTCGTTTTCCAACTTCTCACCTAGCATCCACTACCTAAACAACTGGTATTAAAATAAATCAGGAATTTTTATAACCATAAAATCAAATATAATTGTAATTACCATTTTCAAGATAAATAACACAAGAACTAGCAACTTAGCTAAAATCCAAAAAGCAATAAAATTATTCGAACTTCGTCCGAAACTCACCCGAGCCCCTCAGGACCCCTACTAAGTGTACCAACAAGTCACATAACAAGAACCTACTCGAGGCATCAAAACATATATAAAAACATTGAATCAACAAATCACACATCAAATCGAAATCTATGAACTTTGAACTTTCATTTTCCAAAACCCGCGCTGAAACATATCAAATAATCCCGAAATGAACCCAAATCTTGCACACAAGTCCAAATTACATGACGATGCTATTCCAATTCCCGAAACCACAAATTGAATATGATATCCTTAGAGTCAATTTCTGTTCAAACATATGATCTTTCCAAACTATCAAATTTTTGCCAACTTGTGTTGAAACCTTCTACAAACATCCAATTCAAATCCAGGCATACATCCCAAGTCCAAAATAACCATCCGGACCTAATAGAACCATCAAAACTCTGTTCCGGGTTCAAATTCACAAAAAGTCAAACTTGGTGAACTCTCCCAATTTAAAAGTTAAACAATGAAATCCATTCTTCCAATTCGATTCGGAACAACCTGAAAATCAAAATCGACGATTCACATAAGTCATAATACATCATACGCTACTCATGGCCGCAAACTACTGAGCGAAGTGCAAATGCTTAAAACGACTGGTCGGGTAAATACATTCTCCCCCACTTAAACATACGTTTGTCCTAGAACGTGCCAGAAGTTGTTCCCAAAACCATCAAACCGCCATATAACCTTTCCATGCATATAACCGAGGGTGATCCCACGTCACCTTATCCTATATAGGTACGATAACATAACATAAATGATATTTCTCAATTAAACCTAGCCCATAAGCCTTAGGATCCAATTTTCCAACATCCGGAATTTCATATAAGATGTGAGTCTCGCAACCTACATGATGTACAAGTTTGAACAAGTTGTACCAAACCGAAACCATAACCCAATCTATAATCACAGGATATACCACATAACTAAAATACCCATAGCAAAATCTTTGATCACACTAACTGCTCAGAGCAACCCAATCCCGGTAATAAACCTCATACCTAACAAAACCTCATTCTAAAACCTTCATACACTGTTGATAATGAAAGAACATGCAGAAACTCATAACCATTCATCAAATCAACAAGCCATGGAGCTCCCTCTCCTTCAACAAGAACTATAGCCATATCCTAAGCCGACTTTCGATATTATCCTTCCATATATACCACAATCAAATCTGATAGCAGCCATCCTAGATTCGACGACTTCCTCTTATCGAATACCAACTAGTGTACTGATACGCAACACCAATACTACCCAGAGTCATGAATAGTGCAATCCATGTACCAATAAGCAACAATCCAAATGTACTCAACCGCGAAAATGACTCAATCAAGAGAACCGTCCCGCAAGCTCAACGGGTACCACCACTACGAAATGCTAAGAACCCATCACACACCGTGGAACCATCACCCGACTCTAACACAAAGGTTCATACCCCAACTTAACTCCACTACAATGCGCGACTCAATCCAAATGCTGGCCCATATCATATACCTCGAGCCACACTGCTCAAAATCAATAACCACGCAAAATTTGACATGAAGTACCCAAGGTGCATTACCATAACCACGGAGAACCAGATGACACAATGCCATACAAAACCTGAAAGAAGATAACCCACACGCCACCAACCATGCAATAACTAATTACTCATCTTGCTCAAATTCTGCTATAAAGTCCAAATAGAACCGCACTAGATGTGCTTATAACCAATGAATCACCACTATTCGTAGCATAGAAGAGTAGCTCATAGAAAATTTTAGAACACGAATAAGCTCAGCAATAACCGAATGGCATATCCCTCAACAATAGAATTATGGAGTCAACCAATCTGACTCGGTGTTGAATACACATCCTAATTGGGCCTACCAATGGACCCCCAAATCAACTCCGGGCATCTATAAATAGATAAATAAACCTCTAAAAGCCCACAATGACTGAATCGTAACACATACTATCATCTGGATAGCTTCGACCATGACTTCACAGTCCACAACTATGAAACAATCAGCTCTTGAGAACTCCCAGTCTCCAAATCCATAGAACACACGAATACCATATTTGATCCAACCTCCACCCCTAGAATGTATAACACATCTCTCATACACGTCATCCCATGATAAAAACTTTTAAAATTCTTCCGTGCCACATAGAAAAATTCAAATATCAACAAGTGATAAACCAGGAGAGTGTCGCAGTACCAATGAAGTATACACAAATCAAAACACGTTGCCCCTTCTGAAATGTATAAGCATTTACCTAGTCATATGAAACCGTCCATGCTGCTTATGAATTTATGATCTTCCCTTCAATGCTGAACTGTGATCTCGCTCACATAAATCTCAATCCCACACAACACACCACATATACCATGCAATCACATGAAAAATACAAGAACTTCATAGACTACTCTGAGTCACTGGAAACTACATACTCAATTAGCCAAGGACCTTCCATTTGATTTCATCTGGGAGAATTTCACAATACACCATATGTTCCTCACACAAGTAGAAAATATACCCCTCAAACCCTGGTAAAAACAATTGAGAACTCTTCGAAACCCATTTGCAATACCCAAGCTATCATAACCGAATCTCTCTAACTCAACCCATCCACGCAGTTCACCCAATCCCAAGAGCATTGCCACGAAACACCTGTAGAGACTAACCACGTCATAAGTACCTAAAGAACTTATCATACTCATTACTATGTTGATCCAACCTACTACCAAGCTGTCCTATTTCTCCATGTCTTTTCCAAATTGCCTTCAAATTGATACTTCTCCTTGATAGAACATCACGATCCTCAACAAAAATTCACCACACAAGAGACCCTAGTATAAAACCACAACGCCCTAAGCCAATAAGCCGTTGACTTCCCTCTTAAACACCCCAAAGCAGCACCACCAAGACACCTACTCTGAAGAGACCTTATGTGAACCTAAAATTGTTTCCTTCACCTTCTTGATACTGAAATGCATCATCCCGAATGATACAAAATGCCACAAGTCTCGACATCGCCCAATGTAACTCTCAGTTTCTAGCCATATAAAAATATTGAAAATTACAAATTGCTACATATAAATCTTGAATCCATTAGAACCCTTCTCGAGAGTCATCCACCATTCTCAAATCTCAATTAAACCGATCAAACGAACCGAAGGACCTGTGCCTCATTAGAACACCAACACCCAAGGGAGTAATCCACACTACTAAGCAACCGAGCAATTCCTACTCCATGAACACTACATCCTTCTAGAATAACCACTCAAATATTTTATGATTCCCATATACCCATTGAGTGTAATACAACCTGTATCCAGAAATTCCCTTACTCAAGTCATCCTCAATCTCAACCCCTACAGTCATAACTGATTCATCAATATACCTCAAACCGGAACCAATACAACACATAAACGTTCAATCAACTCGTCAATAGAAAACTCCCCCACTTGCCTCAAAGCCATAGATCAAAACACACAATAACTCACTACGTACATACTCTATTACTACCATAATACCGTAGCGAGATTCAACTAAGTCCTTCATGAGCTCCTGAACGCAAACCATCTAATACTTCAAATTATCTGCAAATCTTGTATTCACCCTTGTAATAGTCAAGCCAACTTCCACAAGCGGTCCAAACTCAAATTGCAACATATATCATTCAGTGGTAAAAGTGAATTTTGTACAAAACATCATAGGGATCACAACCTCAGGACACCTCGAAGGAGATAACACACAAGCTTTTCCACAAACTAACATCTCTCTATACTCTTCCACAGTGACAACTACTACACAATCACTTAATCTTCTTGATTATAACTCATTAAAAAGACATGAGAATCTACTTCACTCCACAACTAAATAAGAAGAGAGATCCCTCAACACACCCATAACTCGAGACCATACACTAAATCAAGAAAGAAATAAAACACCCAATAGTCCTTAATACATCTAAAGAAAACTCTTCTATTCACATTCAAACTATCTGGACACATCTCGTAGTCACATCATACTCACCACATAGTGATCCAATCACAAATTCCACCAATGGGGACACCAACGGACATATACGTCCCAAAAGCACGTGCTCACACAATCGAAATCTCCGTGCTCAAGCTACCATTGAAACCTGGCCTCAAGTCTTCCAGACTGTCCCATCATCAGCACGTCAAAATCACATCTCTCACCTCAACCATGGAATCACAAGCCAACGACGCACAACCAGTATCGAGTGCTCACATGCGCATATGAATGCGTGGAAAGAATTCAAAGGATTACGTTTCAAGTTAAATAAATGTCACACGACAAGGAAAGAAATATTGGAAGTATATTCTAAATGTCATTAAGCCTCTCGAGGATAGGTATGGACATCACCATACCAATCCGCAAGACTCTACTAGACACTTGCTCGTGACTTATAGAACCTATGAACCTAGAGCTCTGATACCCACTTGTAACTACCCTAAATCCACTAGTCGTGATGGCACCTAACCCAACCAGCTAGGTAAGCCAACTAGTGACTATCCAATTCTAATGATGTTAACAAGACAATTAAACGAAAATAATTTACTAAATCTTATACATCTCCCAAATACTGGTAGTACAAATCATGAGCTTCTAAGAATAGAATTTACAAAGCTTAAATTGAATAAATACATCGTCTGTTTGAAAAGTACATAAACAGAGTTTTATAGACCTAAAGCTACCACGAAAAAGGGGCAGTTACAACCAGGACACAGGTACATCTTCAATCCAGCTCCCATCAAACACAACAAGATCATCAGCCAACATTTGCACGCAAGGTGCATAAGTGTAGTATGAGTACAACCGACCCCATGTACTCAGTAAGTAACAAAACTAACTTTGGTTGAAAGTAGTGAAGATCTAACACAAGGTTGGGTCCAGTACCAATATTCCACAACAATTCATAACAGCATAATACAAGTAGTAAAATAGGTATCTTAGAAGTAAAATGCTGAACCGGTTCACAGTTCAAGAAAATAGGCATGCCTTTCAAGTATCTCAGTGAAAATTCAAATCTTTTACCAAAAGTGCCAAAATACAAGTAAGTTTGAAAACTATGATTTTTCCCAAAAATCCTATATACAATAAGTAAGATGTTTCATTTTCAGATAGCATGAGGAAAGTACTTCTCTATGCTTACATGTCTAGATATAGGTAAAATCACAAATGTCCCCAAAACTGGGTAGCAGAAGGAAATGCACCTCTATACATGTATCTCAAGTACGCATGTCAAATGCAATGCATCTCGATGATGAGCTCATGTACTCACACTCACAGAGTACTCAATCTCACTTTCTCGCATTCTCTCTCACTATGCTCAGCACACTCAATCACAAAATGTTGTACAGTACCTATTGCAGCGTGTATCCTGATCAACACATATATAGTCGATTACGTCACTGGGGGTGTGCAGACTCCGGAGGGGCTCCTACAGTCCAAGCGCTATAATCTGCACGGACAACTCACGTGCTAGAGTATCATATCATGATTTACACAGACAACTTACGTGCTACAGTATCATATCAGAATCCGCAAGGACAAATCACGTGCTATTGTATAAATATCATGATCCACATGGACAACTCACGTGCTATGATATTTTACCTCACAAATAGGCTCTCGGCCTCACTCAGTCATCAACCTCTCTAGTCTCACTCACGGGCTCACAATGTCAAGAAACTAGCCCAACAAAAATGATATGATGTATCAATAAGTAATACTGAGTTTGGGATATGGTATGAATGCATGGACATGACTGAGTAAGAAATATCAATGATATCAGTGAGATGATATTAAGAAACAACCACCATGTGTCCAAACAGTATCGACATAGTGCCTAAACATGATATCTAGCATGATTAACAACTTAACTACTTTATCACAAGGTGGAAACATCTATATCAACAAAGTACGACCACTATATAGTGCCGTGGAAGAACCAAAATACTAATTCACATGGTGCACGCCCACACGTCTATCACCTATCATGTGTTTCACCTCAATACCCATTACATAACACGTATTACGGGGTTTCATACCCTCGGCACTAAGTTTAGAAGAGTTACTTACCTCCAACAAGCCAATACAAATGCCGAGCAAGCCAAGCGATGCTCCGAAGATTCCATCACACGTGTAACAACCTCTAAACAGCTCAAAACTAGCAAAAAGCAACTCAAATACATCAAATAAATTCCAAGGAAACTATTCCAAATGATAAAGATTGAATCCTTAATCAGAACCCAAAACTGGTTCAGAACCCAAATGATAAAGATTGAATCCTTAATCCTTAATTCCCGCCCTATAGAACACCACAAAACTCACAAAATCCGACAAGACATTCAATTAGAGTCAAACCATACTAGTTTCACTCCAATTCGATGTTCAAAACTCAAAAAAATTATGTTATTAAACTTTAGGCCAAAACCACCAAATTTCTCTTTAAATTCATCAACCAATTGCGAAAAATGACGATAGATTCAAGAAATATAACCAAAACCGAGTAGAGAACACTTACTCCAATTTATATGGAGAAATTTGCTTTAAAATTGACTCAATCAGAGTCCCACATCTCAAATATGAAGAAAGGACCAAGTCCCCCGATTTATAGCTTGCACCAACATTTTTGCACCTGCAGCACATTAGTTGCTTCTGCGGCATCGCTTCTGTGACATAACATCCACTTCTTTGGAATCAGATGAGGACTCGACCCTCGCACCTGCGGAAAATATAACTTCTTCCTTGAAAACGCAGGTGCGAGCCACCATTCGCACCTGCGAAATATCTCGCTCATGTGTTCCATCACCTCGCACATGTGCATCTACATATGTGCCCAAATCTCCGCTTCTCCGATCTTCCTCACCCAAGAATCACCTCACCTCTGCAATGACTATGGCGCTTCTGCGGCCATCGCATATGCGCAATACCAGTCGCAGGTGCGGAACACCTGAACCAGCAGCTTAGCAAAAATCCAAAATGCAACGAAAAGACCCGAACCGCATCTGAAACTCACCTGAGCCCCTCAGGACCCCTACTATAACATTAAAACATAATCTATAACACTAATAAAGTAAAATTACAATAGTATTCATGTAATGAAAAACCCAAAAAAACAGAAAAACCCGAGAAGAGAGAACTAATCCAAACCGATATAGTTGGTTTGGTTTGATTTTGATAAAAATCAAACTTAACCCGTTCATGTTCACCCCTACCCAATGTGACAGCTTTAAATATATTAATTTAACCAATTTAACCTTTTTCTATAAACGATATAAAAATTATAGATTCAAGTTATATAAACGCGCAGAAAGAAAAATATTAAAAAAAAATTTCAAGAAAATTTATAAAGAAATAACTTACAAAACTACTTTTTACTAATGATTTCAAAACCAATTCAACGGAGATTTTCCTTTTCTGGAGACGCAATTTAAACATATTATTAATCGAATCCCCTACATCTTTCTAATTCTCGTATATATACGTGTCCGCCGCGTTCTTTTTACTCACGCAAAAATCATGATCAGTCTTTTCATTCTCGAGCCATCTCATTCAATCTCAGTGTTCGTATTATCAACCTTATTATATTTCATTCTCTGTAATGCATAGTTATTCAACCTCATGATCTCCTATGATTTCTTACTTTTTCAGTTTTATTCTCTGATATTATCGACCATGTGGGGTTGATTAGTTTCATTCCGGAAAGCTTTCGCGTTGATTTAGACACTTGATTCTTGACTTAGAAGTTTAGATTTGAAAATGTTGACCAAACTTTGACTTTAGTTAAAACGACCCCGGAACTGTGTTTTATGCTTCTGTTAGCTTCGTATCGTGATTTCAGACTTGGGGGTATGTTCGAAATTGATTTTGGAAGTCCATAGGTAGATTTGTGCTGGTTTGCCAAAATTTGGCAATTTTAAGTTGAAAAGTTTTACCATAGGTTGACTTTTAGCTATCGAGCTCGTAATTTTGTTTTGGGACTTGGAATAGGTCCGTTATGGCATTTTGAAGTTATCTGCAGATTTGGTGTCGTTTGGAGTGAATTCGATAGGATCCGGGCGCTTAGTTGTAACTTATAAATTCACAAAAGTTTCTTTGAAATTCATTCATTTTAGAGCTAAATTCGTAGTTTTAGATGTTATTATTAGTTTTTTGAGCGCGTGAGCGAGTTTGTATGATGTTTTTAGACTTATGTGGATGTTTTGTTTGGAGCCCCGAGGGCTCCAGTGAGTTTCGAACGCTTAGCGGAGTGTTGTTAGAATTGACTATGCTGATTTTAATGCACCAATATTTGACCAACTCAAACACCCACATAAATTATACTCGCTAATCAAAGATAATATAATATAATATTGTTTCCACATGGATTGAATTTAAATATTATTTCTCGTATTTTCTTGTGATGACCCGATAGGTCATCTCCTGTTTTGAAACCTAATTCTGTGATCCGAAGCCTTCAAATCATGTTTTAGTCTTCCTTATTATGCGTGCACAGTCCGGGCGTCTTTTCGGAAAGCTTCTGTGTTAAAAACATAGAAAGTTCAGAATTTTTGCCTACAAAATTCATTTGAGTTGATTTTGGTCAACATTTTTAGTAAACCGACCCGGATTTGTGTTTTGATGGTGCCGTGGGGCTGTATCATGATTTCGGACTTGGGTATATGCCTGTAATCGGGTTCGAAAGTCCCTAGCCCGAGATATCGAATTTTGTCGAAATTTGAAAGTTAAAAGGCTTAATGAATTTGAAATGTTTGACCAAAGTTTTACTTTTTGGATAACGGGTCTGTATTTTTGTTTCGGAACCTAGTATAGGTCCAATACTATAATTATGACTTTTCTTTGAAATCAAATGAAAAACGAAGTTGGTTTAACGTGATTCAGACGTCCGGTTGTAAAAATAGAAGTTTTAGAGTTTTCTTTAAATATTCATTCGATTTGGTGTTCAATTCGTAGTTTTAGGCGTTATTTTTATGTTTTGATCGCGCGAGCAAGTTTGTATTATGTTTTTAGACTTGTGTGCATGTTTGGTTTGGAGCCCTGAGGGCTCGGGTGAGTTACGGATAGGCTACGGAGTGAAAATTGTACTTAGAGCATTGCTAGTGTTTCAGTTTTGGTATAGGCCTCTGATCTCGCAAATGCGAGATCAGGCATCATATTTGCGACCTCTGCAAGTTACGTATTTGCGAGCTATTTTAGCATTTGCATAAAATGGTTGGGCCTCATGATTTTCTCATTTGTGAACATTCATTCGCATTTGCGAAGTGGGACGGGGGAAGGCAGTGATCGCATTTGTGATTACATGGTCGCAATTGCGGACATGGTCAGACTCGCATTTGCGAGATTTTCTTCGCATTTACGATGATAGAAGGAATGTGGAAATCATCGCATTTGAAATAGGTTCTTCAAATTTGTAGGGCTCGCATTTGCGAACCCTAGGTCGCAAATGCGACACCTGCAACTGATAATAATGACTTTGGACGGGAGTTTTGGTTCATTTCTCAAATTTTGAAAACATAAACCTTAGAGGCGATTTTTCCAAGACTTCCTCTTCCCTAAATCGTTGGTAAGTGATTCTAACCTATCTCCTTTCAATCTTTCACTGCTTTTTCCTAAGACTCAACCTAAAATCTAAAATTTTCATGGCAGTATTGGGGGTTTTTGGGTAGAAATTAGGGATTAGGTAATTTGGGGATTTATACCTCAAATTGAGGTCGAATTCCAAAACAAATCACATAACCAGTCAAAAATCCAGGTTTGGGCTAAGCGGGCCTGGGTATTGACTTTTGTTGACTTTTTTAAAAATGGCCTAAATTGAATTACTTACAACCGTGGGTAGTTCCTAAGGCTTATATTGAATTGTTTGGTTTGTAATTTGATAGATCTGTATTGGTTCGGAGGCTTGTGGGAAAGGAAAAATCGTGGTTGAGCCTTGAGTTTGAGACGGGGAGCGAGGTAAGTGTCGTGGTTAACCTTGATTGAGGGAATAGGAATTTTTTTGCCTATTTGCTACTTTTTTAATTATTGGGAAAAACATATATGTGAGTTGGGTCAAAGCGTGAGGGTGGGGTGTGGTTTCTTGCAAATATAGCTTACATTTTTCATGTTATCCGTGTTTAGACTAGTATTGTTAAATAGGTCGCTTGTATCATGCTTATGAATCTTTTGGAGATAATTGAGTATTGATTCCGGCGTCGAGGTTGACATTTTGGAACCCAATGCAGAAGTAAGGCTTGTACTTGTTATTATCTCTCCCTGTTGTTATTTGTTCATTTCATTATGGTAAAGGAGAGTGTTAATGCAGGAATGGTGATGCCTTCTATTGAATTTATGGTGAGGTTGAGAGTGTTAATGCAAGAAGGGTGATTCCGTTCCATGTTATGAGAGTTAAAGCACGAAGGGTGATGCCGTGCCGTTTCTATTAATTTCATGGTGAGGATCAGAGTAAAAGCACAAAGGGTGATGTCGTTCATTCTTCTTTTACTGTGTTCACTAGTTTCTATTGGTTTGTAGTATATTTGATGTTAACATTTCATTTTGCTATAGTTCCTTACCTCGTATTCCCCTCAGCATGTTTCCCCATCCCGATATTACATGTTTAGTTCTTCATTGTTGTTATTTGTATATATATACTGTTAAACTATACAGGTTTGGTTTTTAGGTATCTTGTCTTAGCCTCGCCACTACTTTGTTGAGGTTAGGCTCAACACTTACCAGTACATGGGGTCAGTTGTACTGATACTGCACTCTGCACTTTCTGTGAGATTTTGGTACTGGCTCTAGATTATTTAGAGATTAGCTATCGGATTTGGAGTCTCTTCTTACTTTTATCATTTGTTGTTTTTCTAATTCAAAACAGTGTATTTCCCTTTTTCACACTTTTTTTGTATTACTCTTAGTAGCTCATGGATTGTGACTCCAGATCCGGGTAGTTGTTAATGTTGAAGCCTTTATATTATTCTGTATTCTCTGTATTTTATGTTAGTTTATTGTTGTTATTAACTTAATTATTAGCTTAATAATACTCTAATGTTGGCTTGTCTAGCAAGTAGAATGTTAGATGCCACCACGGTCCCGATAATCAGGTTTTCGAGTCGTTACAAGTTATTATGAGAGCACTAGGTTGCCTAGGTCTCATAATTCACGAGATCATTTAGTAGAGTTTGGGGCATCGGTACGGAGACGTTCGTACTTATCTCCCAGAGGTTAAGAAGTCTAGGAACAAATTTCACTTTTATTCTTCTCTATCGTCCAATTTTTTTTTCTCAATGCTGATTGACTCTTCTACTCTTATTCTCTCACAGATGGCGAGAACACGTACCGCTTATACAACTGAGAAGCAGGCAGAGCCTCTAGTGGAAGCTCCTATAAGGGTCAGAGGTCAAGTTTGAGGTCGTGCCAGATGCTGAGGTAGGGGAAGGGCTCAGCCTAGAGCCTCGGCAGCACCCTTAGAGTGGAGCCTCAAGTAGAGTTTGAGGAGGGGGCTCCAGCCCAGACTGTTCCTGTCGGGCTAGCTCAGGTTCTGAAGGGATTCATTGCAACTCCAGTGCTTCAGGATGCTTTGGTCCGTTTGGTGTGCCTTATGGAGAGTGTGGCCCATTGGCACATTTCCCATGGCACCAACCGTCTCTCAGGATGGAAGAGGATCATAGACTCATGCTACTCACATTTCGAAGTAGATGGTTCCCCAGTATCAAACTCCAACAACTCACCTAGTCAGAGTAGTTCAGCTAGTTATTGCGGCATAGGGCGGTGAGGGGCAAACTATGTCTTCAGAGGCTTTATGGAGATTGGACAAGTTCACCATGCTCTTTCTAGTTCACTTTAGTGGTGCATCTACAGAGGACCCCCGGGAGTATCTTGACATTTGTCATGAGGTTCTACGGAACATGGGTATAGTGGAGACCAGTGGGGTAAATTTTTGTGCATTTCTGTTGACTGGTTCCACCAAGATATGGTGGAGAGATTATTTGTTGACCATACCAGTAGGGTGCTGCTCTTACTTGGGACCAGTTCTCTCATCTCTTCTTGGAAAAGTTTCCCCCTATCACATTGAGAGAGGAGCATCATCTGAGTTCGAGCATCTTAGTACGGCGCTATGACTATACTCAGTGTGAGACCCTTTTTGTGGATTTGGCCTGTCATGATCTTCTTTTACTTCCTACCGAGAGAGAGAGGGAGAGGAGGTTTATTGAGGGACTTGCTCAGCCTATCAATTTGAAGATGGCTAAGGAGACTGGGAGTGATATTTCTTTTTAGGAGGCTGCCAATATTTCCAAGCGAGTTGAGGTTGTTCTTGCTCAAGGAGGTCAGGGGTCTGACAACAGACCTCGTCATTCCGGTGGGTTCAGCAGTATCTCATTTGGAGGCGGGGGTACTTTTGGTAGAGGCCATCCTCCCAGGCCATTTCATCAGCACTTCAGGCATCCCACGGTGCTCTAGGTGGTCGAGGCCCTCATATGCCTTAATCTTATCAGCTAGCCTACACCGCACCACCAGCTCCTATCAGCGCACCTCCGCACTCCAGAGTTTTCAAGGTGTTTACTCAGGTCGACAAGGTCAGTTTCATGGCTAGCAGTCAAAGCAGTTGAGGTCTTCTTATAGTTGTGATGATCTGAGGCACATTGCTAGATTTGACCTTGTGCATCGAGCAGTTTATAGCATCAGGGTTCTCGTGTCATGGTCCTAGCACCGGTTGCCACACTTCCTGCTCAGCTAAATAGAGGTAGGGGTCAAGCAGCCAGAGGTGGTGGTCTGACATTTAAAGGTGGAGGTCAGGCCGCTAGAGGTGGAGGCCAGACAGGGGCCGTCCTAGAGATGTAGTTCAGAGTGGTGGGGCCCATCTCCGATGCTATGGCTTTTGAGACTATCATCCGACGTCGTTATCAAAGTTACTGTTTTATTTTGCAGTGGAGATGCTTCAATTCTATTTGATCCGAGTTCCATTTACTCCTATGTGTCCTCTTATTTTGCTTCATATTTGGTTATGCCTCGTGATTCTTTGAGTGCCCATGTATATGTGTCCACACTTGTGGGGGATGCTATTGTGTTAGATCATTTTTATCATTCATGTTTGGTCACTATGAGGAGTCCTGAGACCAGTGTAGATCTCCTACTTCTCGATATGGTTGATTTTGATGTTATCCTGGGTATGGATTGGCTTTCACCTTATCATGCTATATTGGACTGTCATGCTAAGACGGTGACCTTAGCCTTGCCGTGGTTACCAAAATTAGAGTGGAGAAGGACTCCTGGCCATTCTACCAACAGGGTTATCTCTTACATGAAGGCTCGGCGTATGGTCGAAAAGGGGTGTCTAGCTTATTTGTCTTATGTTCGTGATTCTAGCGCTGAGGTTCGTTCTATGGATTCCATGCCAGTTGTTCATGAGTTTCTAGAGGTATTTCCTGTAGAACTGTCGAGGATTCCACCCGACAAGGATATTGATTTCTGTATTGATTTGGCTCCGAGCACTCAGCCTATTTCCGTTCCGCCATGTTGAATAGCCCCACTAGAGTTCAAGGAATAGAAGGAACGGTTGCAACATTTGCTTGATAAGGGCTTCATTAGACCTAGTATCTCGCCATGCGGTGCATCTGTGTTGTTTGTGAAGAAGAATGATGGATCGATGAGAATGTGTATAGATTATCGGTAGTTAAACAAAATCGCCATAAAAAACAAGTATCCATTCCCGAGGATTGATGATTTATTTGACCAGCTTCAGGTTGCCAAGTTGTTTTCGAAGATTGATTTGAGATCTTACTACCATCAACTAAGGATTAGGGTATCTGATGTCTCTAAAACAGATTACCGGACTCGGTACAGGCATTATGAGTTTCTAGTGATTCCGTTGGGTTGACAAATGCCCTAGCATCATTCATGGATTTGATAAACCGAGTGTTCAAGACTTATTTTGACTCCTTCATGATTGTGTTTATTGACGATATGTTGATCGACTCCCGCAGTTTAGAGGAGCACGAGCAGCATCTTAGGATTGTGCTTAAGACTCTGAGAGACAGCCAATTAAATGCGAAATTTTCAAAGTGCGAGTTTCTGTTCGATTCAGTCTCTTTCTCGGGAGACATTGTATCAGTAGAGGGCATTGAGGTGGATCAAAAGAAGATTGAGGTAGTTCAGTACTGGCCTAGACCCACTTCAGTTGTGGAGATCAGGAGTTTCTTCGGTTTGGCGGTCTATTACCGTCGATTTGTGGAGGGGTTTTCATATATAGCTGCCTCGTTGACCAGGTTGACCAACAAGGGTTCCTCATTCAGATTTTCAGGCGAGTGTGAGGCAAGATTTCAGAAGCTCAAGACAGCTTTGACTACAACGCCGGTGTTGGTGTTGTCCACAGGTTCATGATCTTATACGATCTATTATGATGCGTCCTGTGTTGGGCTCAGTGCGGTATTGATGCAGAAGGGTAAGGTGATTGCATATGTGTCATGGAAGTTGAAGTTTCATGAGAATAATTACCATGTCCATGACTTAGATTGGAAGCCATTGTTCATGCACTGAAGATTTGGAGGCACTACCTTTATGGCATGTTGTGTGAGGTTTGCACTAATCATCGGAGCCTTCAGTACTTGTTCAAGCAAAAGGATCTCAATTTGAGGTAGAGAAGGTGGTTGGAGCTATTGAAAGACTATGATATCACCATCTTGTTCCATCTCGGGAAGGCCAATGTGGTGGCCGATGTCCTGAGTAGAAAGGCAGTGAGTATGGGCACCCTTGTCAATCGGTAAGAGTCCGCTTGCATCACATGTTCATACTTTGGCCAACCAGTTTGTGAGGTTTGATATTTAAGATCCCAGGCATGTTTTAGCTTGCACAGTCGCTCCGTCTTTTTTTTTTTTAGCGCATCAGAGATCAGCAGTATGACGACCCTCATTTGTTGGTCCCTAGGGACACAGTGCGGAATGGTGGTGCCAAGAAGCTTACTGTTAGTGATGGAGGGGTCTTGATTATGAAGGGTCGTGTTTGTGTGCCTAATGTGGATGGACTTCGTGAGTTGATTCTTGAGGAGGCCCATAGTTCCCGGTAATCTATATCGGGGTGCCGCCAAGATGTATCAGGACTTGCGGCAACATTATTTGTGGAGGAGGATGAAGAAGGACATAGTTGCCTATGTAGCTCGGTGTCTAGATTGTCACCAAGTGCAGTATGAGCATCAGAGACCTGGTGGTTTGCTTCATAAGATAGAGATTCCTGAGTGGAAGTGAGAGCGTTTCACTATGGATTTTGTTGTTGGACTCCCACGGACTCAGAGGAAGTTCGATGTTGTTTGGCTCATTGTGGACAGGTTGACTAAGTCAGCGCATTTCATTCCTATGGCAGCTACCTATTCTTCGGAGCGGTTGGCAAATATTTACATCTACTCTATCAATATTGATCGAAGTACGCAGCTCACCTTGCACTTCTAGAAGTCAGTTTAGCGTGAGGTAGGCACGGGAGTTGAGTTGAGCATAGCATTTCATCCTCAGATGAACGGAGAATCTGAGCGCACCATTAATATCTTGGAGGATTTGCTCCACGCATGTGTTATAGACTTCGAAGGATCGTGGGATTAGTTTTTGCCCCTTGCAGAGTTTGCCTTCCACTCGAGCATTTACATAGCTCCGTATGAGGCATTATACGGTAGGCGGTGTCGGTTGCCAGCTGGGTGGTTCGACCCGGTGGAGGCTAAGTTATTGGGTACATATCTAGTACAGGATGTCTTTGATAAGGTCAAGATTATTCAGGATCGACTTCGCAAAGATCAGACCAGGAAGAAGAGTTATGTTAATCGTAGAGTTCGTGATGTTGCATTCATGGTCGGGGAGAGAGTGGTGCTACGGGTATCACCCATGAAGGGTGTAATTAGGCTTGGAAAGAAGGGCAAGCTGAGCCCTAAGTATATCGAACCTTTTGAGATTATGGAGAAAGTGGGAGAAGTGGCTTACAGGCTTGTGTTGCTACCAGGGTTATCAACACTTCATCCGGTGTTCCATGTGTCCATGCTCCGAAAGTATCACGACGATCCGTCCCATGTGTTAGATTTCATCTGAGTCCAGCCGAATAAGGATTTGACTTACGGGGAGGAGCAGGTGGATATTCTAGCCCAGTAGGTTTGTTAGCTGAGATCGAAGAGTTGTCATTTAGTTCGAGTGCAGTGGAGTGGTCAGTCCGTCGAGGAAGCTACTTAAGAGTCCGATTCGGACATGCGGAGTAGATATCCCCACCTTTTTCACCAGTTCAGGTACTTTTCTATGTCTGTTCTATGTTTACCTCTAAAACGGTTGTTTTAGAGGTGGAGAATGTGATGACCCAATAGATCATCTCCTATTTTGAAATCTAATTCTGTGATCTGAAGCCTTAATATCATGTTTTAGCCTTCCTCAATTAGCGTGTGCAGTCCGGGCATCATATCGGAAAGCTTCTATGTTAAAAACTGAGAAATTAAGAATTTTTGCCTTAAACATCATTTGAGTTGACTTCGGTCAATATTTTTAGTAAACAGACTCGAATTCGCGTTTTTAAAGTCTCAGTGGGTCCGTATCATGATTTGGGACTTTGGCGTATGCCCGAAATCAAGTTCGGATGTCCATAGCCCGAGATATCGAACTTTGTCGAAATTTGAAAGTTAAAGGCTTAATGAATTTTAAATGTTTGACCAAAGTTTGACTTTTTGGATAACATGTCCGTGTTTTGGTTCTGGAACACGGTATAGGTCTAATATTCTAATTATGACTTGTCTGTGAAATTTCATCAAAAATGAAGTTGGTTTGACGTGATTCAGACGTCCGGTTGTAAAAATAGAAGTTTCAAAGTTTTCTTGAAAATTTCATTTGATTTGGCGTTCAATTCATAATTTTAGGTGTTATATTGGTATTTTGATCGTGCGAGCAAATTCGTATGATGTTTTTAGACTTGTGTGCATGTTTGGTTTGGATCCTCGAGGGCTTGGGTGAGTTTGGATAGGCTACGGTTTAAAATTTTGGCTTAGAGCATTGTTGGTGTTTCAGTGTCTAGTGTAGGCCTCTGGTCTCGCAAATGCGAGATCAGGCATCGCATTTGCGACCTCTGCAGGTTTCGCATTTGCGAGCTATTTCTCGCATTTGCGAAAAATGGTTGGGCTTCATGATTTTCGCTTTTGCGAACATTCCTTCCCATTTGCGATGTGGGATGAGGGAAGGCAGTGATCGCATTTGCGATCACATGGTCGTAATTGTGGACAGGGTCAAGCTCGTATTTGCTATATTTTCTTCGCATTTTCGATGATACCAATAATGTGAAAACCTTCGCATTTGCGGGGCTCGCATTTGCGAACCCCAGGTCAGAAATGTGACACGTGCAACTGATCAAAATGACTTTTGACGGGATTTTTGGTTCATTTCTGAAATTTTCAAAACCTAAAACCTTAAAGGCGATTTTTCCAAGACTTCTTCTTCCCCAAATCGTTGGTAAGTGATTCTAACCTATCTCCTATCAATCTTTCACTACTTTTTCCTAAGATTCAACCTAAAATCTACAATTTTCATGGGATAACTTGGGGTTTTTGGGTAGAAATTAGGGATTTTGTAATTTGGAGATTTAGACCTCAAGTTGAGGTCAGATTCCCAAAACAAATCACATAACCCCGCTCGGGGTTGAATATCTATTTAAAATAATAAATAGAATCTATTAAAATTCATATAAGAAAATGGAATTATCAACTATACTTGATCGGAAAACCTAGCCAATGTACTCTCCTTTTATTGGTCAATCGGGTTTTGGTCCAAATTTCGGGTTCGGACCAAGCGGGCTCGGGTGTTGACTTTTGTTGGCTTTTTTCATAATGGCCTTAATTGAATTCTTTACAATCGTGGGTAGTTCCTAAGGCTTAAATTGAATTGTTTTGTTGGTAATTTTCTAGATTCTATCGGTTCGGAGGCTTGTGGAAAAGTAAAAGTCGTGGTTGAGCTTTGAGTTTGAGACGTGGGAGTGAGGTAAGTGTCGTGGTTAACCTTGATTGAGGGAATAGTAATTGTTTGCCTATTTGCTACTTGTTTAATTTTTGGGAACAACGTATATGTGAGGTGACGAGTACTTATGCGTTATAGTTGGGTCAAAGCATGTTATTGGGGTGTGGTTTCTTTTAAATATAGCTTCCATTGTTCATGTTATCCATGTTTAGACTACTATTGTTAAATCAGTCGCTTTTATCATGCTGACTAATCTTTTGGTGATAATTGAGTTTTGATTCCGAAGTTAAGGTTGAAATTTTGGAACCCATTGTGGAAGGAAGGCTTGTACTTGTTATTTTCACTCCCCGTTGTTATTTGTTCATTTCATCATTGTAAAGGAGAGTGTTAACACATGAAGGTTGAAGTCGTGCAATTTCTATTGACTTTATGGTGAGGTTGAGAGTTTTAATGCACAAAAGGTGATGTCGTGCCATATAATGAGTGTAATGCACGAAGGGTGATGTTGTGCCATGTTCTGAGAGTTAAAGCACGAAGGGTGATGCCTTGCATTCTTCTTTTAATGTGTTCAATGGTTCCTACTGGTTCATAGTATATTTGATGTTCACATTATCATTCTACTATAGTTCTTTATCTCATATTCCCCTCAGCATGTTTCCCCCTCCCGATATTACCTGTTTAATTCTTCATTGCTGTTATTTGTATATATATATATTGTTAAACTGTACATGTTTGGTTTTTTGGTGTACTGTCTTAGCCTCGCCACTAGTTCGTCGAGGTTAGGCTCGACACTTGCCAGTACATAGGGTTGGTTGTGTTGATACTACACTCTGCACTTTCTGTGCAGATTTTTGTACCGGCTCTAGCTTATTGAGAGATTAGCTGTCGGATTTGTTGTCAGGAGACCCAAAGTAGATCTGTTGGCGTCCGCAGACCCTGGATTCACTTCTTATTTTATCACTTTCTACTTCAAAGTAGTGTATTTTCCCTTCTTCATACTTTGTTTGTAGTAATTTTAGTAGCTCGTGGATTGTGACTCCAGATCTAGGTGGTTGTAAATGTTGAAGACTTTATATTATTCTGTATTCGTTGTATTTCATCTTAGTTTATTGTTGTTATTGACTGATTTGAATAAGTCTTAGATTAATAATACTCTAACGTTGGCTTGCCTAGCAAGTGAAATGTGAGGCGCCATCACGGTCCCAATGGTGGGAATTTCGGGTCGTGACATTTCTAGCTTGATTGTTATCCAGTAGGATCAACCGTCAAGATTTGTGTGATTAATAATAACTTAACTAAGAATATAAAGCTATTGACTAGTGATTATCGAGACAAGGAATAATAAAATAAGGTTATCAGTGAGAGAAGATAAGATTTTGTTAGATAGGTGCAAGATGATTGTTCATGCTCTAACACTGGATAATTCACTTCTAATGTTAAAGTGAGTCTCTCGAATGCACTCAATTATTAGTTCAAACGTTCCGCATAATTTCCTCTCTCAATAAGTCTTAACCTCACGAGATGAAGCAAATTAAGCACTGTGAAGATATGCAAGAATGCGTAGTTGATTAGTCCTTAGGAAATTCTCTTTCGGTTATTCTCCTAACTAGGTTTAATAAATGATTCAACAAGACTCTTTCGATTACTTAGAAGAATCTATGAACTCAACCAATAATATAATGCAAAGATATCACAAGCTATGCCTCTCTCGATTACATGAACTAGTGATTGTAGATACAACAATTAAATCATCCAAAACGGTTCAATATATAAAATGAGAGTTATAATCCACAAACAATCATCAACAAACTAACTACATCCAACCCTAAAGGGAACTACTCCATAATCTTCGAGAAGTTCATCACAAATATAATTAATGTATAGGAAAACGTAGATTCGATCCAAACTCGGGTCTTGAGTGAGGAAGGGATGATGAAATCCTCGTGCTTGTGTTATTCCAACTCATGCTTAGCTTCCTTAGGTCGAAATTCCTCTAAAAACATGTTTCTGTTGTATTTATACCAAGTAGGAACAAACCCGGACGAAACTACCCTCTTTGAGCCGAAGTGAGACAACCTACAATCTTTTTACACGGCATGCGGCATGCTATGCCATGCAGGGTACGTAGCATTAGTGCAATTTGCTCGGATGTAAACTCTCTGAACTTAACTTGTCTGACAAATTATTATACTGATGCTACGCACTATGCCACACATTATGCCTAGCATTAGTGTATTTTACTGTCAGACCCAAAAACTACAATTCTCAGAACGTTTCAAATTTCTGACGCACATTTGCAGTGATGCGACGCACTGTGCTATGAATTGTGCGATGACTTAGTATAAATGTGCGTACCCCTTGCTATTTCTTCAAATTATTTTATGCAACTCCGATCCACGAGCCCTAGACGCAATCCCGATTTAATTCCTTAGGCTTTTACTCAGACATTACAGCTCTAAATTATTCAATTTAGCTCCAGAACATCTTTTTAACTAGGAATCATTTCCTAAGAAGCATAAAACACATAATGAGTGCAACACGCTAATATTCAAGCTCAAGTTCAAGTAAAATGCAGTAATTTGAGTGCAAACTATGACTAAAACACGTGATTCTAGCCTACCATCAACATCCCACACTTATCTATTGCTCGCCCTCGAGCAAACAAACTGCACTTCACATAGAGACGACCTTTTTAAACAACTCTCTTAACTCATTATACCAAGAATATTTAGAACAGACTAAGCACTGTAACGTAACATCCTTGCCTCAATATTTGACTAAAAACTACCACACATTTTTCACAACCCCCTCACTTACTTTAACATAGAGGTCAATGACATAACTTTTCCTTCGTGAATCAAGTGTCCTCCAACAAAAATAGAGAGTAGTTACACACACAATGAAATTTAATAACAATTAGGATGTCAAGATAGAAAGAATTCACTCACTCTCAGAAATAACATTCATATGCCACAAGAGACGTATCATAGGCTTGCCCGTAGTGTAATACTCTACTAATTGAATTCATTCACTCGAGGATAAAATAGGACTTTATTTGGTTGTAATGTAGGCCACAGGATTGTTAGGATATATATATATATATATATATATATATATATATATATATATATATATATAGGGACTACACCTCCCTAAGAACTTTAATACATATACATTAGCAATTCAATCCTCACACTTTTGTCAAATCGTAAGTCCACTTTCACGTCAATGTACGTCCACTCCCACTTCTTTAAGAACAAATATATTGAGAGTTAGCGCTATGAAGGAATATTTTTCACAACAATACAACTAATTTTTTTTCCTTTTCTTTGTCAATTCAAGTGGCTATTACTCTTTCAAAAGAATGCACATTTCTACTATTCAATAGTTCCACTCAAAAGCCAAACCAACATCCCATACTTTCCTTTTTACAAAGTTTATCAAGTACTCACGAGAGGTAAAAGTTCAAATAGCTGGTCAATCCAAAAAAAATGGGTAAGGCTTCTAATGTGATTACCAAAGAAACAAGATTATAGGCTCTAAGGAGTTAACTAAGATACATTAAAATTAGGTGGGTAAAAGCATATACTGGCTCGGCAAAGAAACGCCTATATCACCTCCAAGACTGAATGAAATAACTATTTCAGTTTGCAAACACACGGCGCAAGTTTTACACATCAAGTACAATGCATAGAATAATACAAAACCTCACACACACATGGAACTTAACTCACTAAGGATCGGATCTATCCCGGCTCTCTAGTCAAAGCACTTAAGCAGAGTCACAATCACACAATTTAAGGTACCTAACCACGAGTCAAGAACTGAGCCTAGGCGTCACAACTAAGGCACTCACTACTCTCAAGGCAGAACAACGTCAAGAAAAGTCATCTCCATTTAACACCAGCACAAGACTTCCTTATTCCTAACAAAAGAAAATTAACTACACCCAGTCAAGAAAAACCCTTGGAAAAGAATCACAGCGCAAAGAAAAACCAAGGGGAATTATTACACTACCTAAAAAATTAAAAATAAAATTTATTCGACTTTCATCCCTCAAAAAGATAGTCGAGGAATTCCATCGTTGGAAAAATTCAAAAAGAAAATCAAATTAAAAGAAACAAAAACAAACACATGTGTACATATCTACATCCCCGCCCCACACTTTAAATTGTGGCATGTCCCCATGACACGCAAATAAAAAGCAAGAGATAAAGGAAACTCCCTTGATTTATTTTTGTTTTCGAGAACTTATGAACTCAACCCCTAATTCTAAATTAATTCCTCATTTCTGTTCTTTGGAATTATTTATAGAGCTCGCTAGGCTAAACTACTCTGTGGATAGCTGCAACATGCGCTCTTTTCTTTCTTTCTTGGCCTTATTTTGAGCGGTAAATTGTTCTTGCATGATGATCCTCAACTTTTTTCTTCCTTTTTTCACATCATCCATCCATGAATATTCCTGTAAATCCCTAAAAATAAAATCCATGTGATCAATGTTAGAATAAGAAAACAAAGAAGAACGGTCATGTGAATATTCCTGTGGCATGTCCAAGACCATTTGTTTCTCATTCTCTTGCAGTACAGGATGTAAAAATGAAAAGGTGGATGGGTGTTTGAACTCCTCTGTTATTTCTTCATAATCAACCAGCCTCATATTTAATAATCTTCATTGAATCAGATTCATTTTGAAAAGTGGGAAGTTCTTTTTGTAGATGCTCTTCCTCTTAGGTAGGCTCATTCGCATAGGGTGTTTCCTCCATATATTCACCATCAGAATGAATGAGCATTATAAAAGTATATTTACTATTGGACTTACTTGCGTTGTTAGGTTCTTAATGGCTTCAACAATTTGTATGAGTCCTTCTTGATTTTGTATAAATCTTTCTTCAACACTATTAATGAACTTATACATAAGCTCTTCTAAACTACCATTCTCCTCTTGGGGTGGTTGTCTCACTTCACTTTTATTCCAGTTATAATAAGAGTATTCATCCTAATTAGAGTTAAAATTATGTCCATGTGAAACGTCATACCTGTACGGACGAGAAATAGAGTGAGACTTTTTAAACTACGAACCATAGGAGGAATACTTACCTGATTGACAGTCAACCCATTGATGATTTCCATCACATTTAAAGAAAATAGCAGACTTGTGATAGTGTTCGGTTGCTAACTCTATAACTATTTTAGTATATTGGTTGAACTCCATCTTCAACAACAATTAGATTTCAATATCAGGAATAGTTTCTTCACGTTTTCTTCCTAACACTTGGCAGGTACTACAAAAAAAAAATCTTGAAGACAAGTTAACTAAAGAAAAAAAAAAAGAAAAATGAAAAATAAAAGCTAACTCCTGAATTAGCACTAAAAATTATTTTGAACTCTATTGATTGTCAATCCCCATCAACGGCACTAAAATTTGACAAGCGAAAACACACACTTAAATTATATCGCTAATCAAAGATAGTATAATATAATATCGTATCCACAAGAATTGGATTTAGACAGTATTCTCACAGTTTCTAGCTTGATTTCTATCCAAGAGGAGCAACAATTGAGATTTATATGATTAATAATTAAATTAACTAAGAATATAAGGATATTGACTAGTGATTATCGAGATAAGGAATAAACAAATAAGGTTATCAGTGGGAGAAGATAGGGGTTTTACACGATAGGTGCAAGATAATTGTTCGGGATCTAACTCTAGATAATTCACTTCTAATGTTCAAGTGAGTCTGTCGAATTCACTCAATTGTTAGTTCAAACGTTCAGCAGAAACTCTTCTCTCGATAAGTCTTAACCTCACGAGATGAAACAAATTAAGCACCGTGAATATATGCAAGAATGCATAGTGGATTGGTCCTTAAGAAAATATCTTTCGATTATTCTCCTAACTGCGTTTAATAAATCATTCAACTAGCCTCTTCGATTACTTAGAAGAATCTAAGAACTCAACCAATAATATAATGCAAAGTATCACAAGTTGTGCCTCTCTCGATTACATGAACTAGTTAATATAGATGCAATAATTAAATATTCCAAAACAGTTCAATACATAAAATTAGAGTTGGAATCCACGAAGAATCATCAATACACCAACTTCATCCAACCTTAGAGGGAACTACTCAATTATCTTGAAGAAATTCATCACAAATATAATTAAAGTATAGCCAAACATAAATTCGATCAAACTCGGGTCTTGAGTGAGGAAGGAATGATGAAATCCTTGAGTTTGTGTTCTCTTAACTCCTCCTTAGCCTCCCTAGGTCGAAAGTCCTCTAAAACGTGTTTCTAGTGTATTTATACCAAGTACGAATGAATTCGGATGAAACTACACTGTTTGAGTCGATGTGGGAAAACCTAAAAACTTTTTACACTTCATTTGTCACACTATGCCACGTAGGGTGCGTAGAATTAGTGCAATTTTCTCGGTTGTAAACCCTTTAAACTTAACTTTTCTGACAAAATTTTGTATTAATGCTATGCATTATGCCTAGCATTAGTGTATTTTACTGTCAGACCCGAAAACTACAATTCTTTGAACTTCTCAAATTCCTGACCCACATTTGCACTGGTGCAACGCACTGTGCTACGCATTGTGCGAAGCATTAATACATATATGTGTAACCCTTGCGCTTTCGTTTAACTTTCTTATGCAACTCCGGTCAACAAACGCTAGACGCAATCCCGATTTAATTGCTTGGGTTTTTACTCAGACTTCACAACCTCAAATTATTCGATTTAGCTACAGAAAATCTTCTTAACTCGGAATCATGTCCTACAGGGTATAAAACACATAATAAGTGCAATACACTAACATTCAAGCTCAAACAAGTAAAATGCAGTAAGTTGAGTGCAAACTATGACTAAAACACGTGATTCTAGCCTACCATCATCAGGCCTCTCATCTCGCATTTGTGAGATTTTGGTTCGCATTTGCAAAGTTAGGCAAGACTGCTAGGTTCGCATTTGTGAACCCACTGTTTGCATTTGTGTATATTACCTAGGAAGGAGCTGGTTTTCTTTTGCGATCGACCTGGTCGCATTTGCGGAGGTCCAGGGTTCACAATTGCGAAATTTTCATCGCAATTGTGACGATAGCAGAGATGGAAGTATCTTCCCTTTTGCAGGGGATTCTTCACATTTGTGGGGTTAGCAATTGCGATCCACAGGTCGCATTTGCGACATATTCAACCGTACAAATAGATGAGGGACGTGATCTTTCATATCATTCCTCATTTTTTGAACTCTAAGCTCGATACGAGGTGATTTGGAGAGGGAATTTTCATCTACAAGTATTGAATAAGTGATTCTAATCTATTTCTAATCATATTCCATCGTCATATCTTAGATTTTAACATCTAATTCATGTGAATAAAAGATTGTGAACTTTGTCATGTTTTTTTAAAAACAAATATGAGTTTTGAGAGTTGATTTGGACTCGTATTTTGAAACTAATCACATATATGAACTTGGGGGGTCGTGGTTAGACGAAATCTACAATTGGACCCAGCTTTTGACCGGGCGAGCTCCAGGTTGAATTTTGTGGACTTCATGGAAAAAGTGTAAAGATCATAACTTCATCTATCACAATTGAATTTCCTAACATTGTTTGATGTTATTGAGTCGATTTTTGTTAGATTTGAGTCGTGTGGAAGCGAATTGTAAGAGAAAAGCTATTTTTGACCATTAAATCGGCCTAATTGAGGTAAGTGCCTTGATTCTAACTTCGTGTGGGGGAACTACCCCTTAGGATTGGTATTAATTGATTCAATTGTGCTAAGTAAAATCCGTGTACACAAAGTGACGAGTGGGTATGCGGGTGGTACGTAGTATTTGACCAGTTTAGGCTACTTAGACTATTTCTATGATTTACTTGAAATGTCATATTATGTTCTAAATATTCTCATAGCAAAAATCATCAATTGTGTTAGACTAACCTTAAATGCCTTAGTTGACTTGATTATTATTTGTTCTACACCTTACTTCCTTTCTCCCATGCTTTAGTTGAACTTGTTGTCTCTTTTACTGTTACATGCTATCTCTTCATTATTAGTTATGATAGTTGAAGTCATTGTACATATTATCTCCTTACTTGTTGATTTTCATTAATTGAGACTCATTATTGAATATTATCTCTTTTATTGTGAAGTTAGTCTTATTTATTATTGTGGTTATACATTATTTCTCTGATTGTTGAGTTACTTGGTGTTGAAGTTGTTGAAGTCGTTAATACGTTGAAGCGATGTTGGTCATGTTTGAAACATCTATCTGATTGAGAAATTTCATCTGTTGTTGCTGTTGATATTATTGTATACGTTGTTGAGTAGTCATGGGCTATTGTTGTGGAAACATTGATACTGTTGTTGTTGGTACGTTGTGATATATGGGCACTTATGGTGCGAATTGTTATCACGGTATGAAATTGAAGCGCATGTGGTGGTATAAGTCTTGGGTTGATATGCATGCGACGGTATAAAGTGGGACTTATGAGTGTGTTACTTGTAGGGGAACTACGTGAAGCCTCACGGGATCATAAGGTGGGCTAAAGTGTGTTTAGCTATTTCGGGAAAACTGCTTTCAAAACCTATTCTCAAATGTAAGGCTCATGCAGCGGTATAAGGAAAGATTGTGATTGAAATTTAGAAAAGTAAATACAAGGTTGTACCTCGATTGTGATTCTTGATTATACGAGGAGATACCTCGATTTTGATTTCATTATACATGAGGCGGTACCGCCTCATTGTGATTCTTGCCATTCATTCATGTTGCACGGTGTTTTTGGTGGAAAATATATCATGTTGTGTCATTTCTTATTTGTTCTAGTAGTTGTTGTCTATATATGATCATTATGGCTCTCTAGCGTCTTCTTTGTGTTGTATCTATTCTTGGTTTGCGGTACTAGTTCTTGCAATTATCTTTCCGTATTAGTTGTTTGTTCACTGTCCATTACATATCCATATTACGATTTCATATTGTCTATTTTATATCAGTTGATGTGTTGACCTGGCCTCGTCGCTACTTTACTGAGGTTAGGCTCGATACTTACTAGGTACCGTTGTGGTGTACCCATACTACGTTTCTGCACATCTTTTTGTGCATACCCAAGTACGTTAGAGGATAATTATATTTGCTGCTTGGGAAACTTCAAGGTATACCTGCTCCATGTCCGCAGGCTTCGGAGTCACCTTCCCTATCTTACTTTCTGTTTCATTTTCTTTCAAACAGTGACGTAGTAGTACAATAGTTGTATTATCTCACGACCCAACATTCCCTCCGTGAGAGATCATGACGGTACCTAGTCTCTACGACTAGGTAAGCTTAATATTTGCAGAAAAACAACGAAAATGAAACATAACTATAAGCTATTAATAGTAACATAATGAAATAGTGATAGAAATTCCTCTCGGCATATAAGATAACAACTCTCAACAAAATACATGAAAAACTTTCCCAAAACCCGGAACATCATAAGTCACAAGCTACAAATCTCTATAAGTTCTATACATCAGTATCCTGGAAGTAGTAGAAGAAGAACTACACAAAAAGAAGAAGATGGGGACTTCTAGGTCTGCGGACGTGGAAGATTTACCTCGAAGTCTCCGTAGCAGCAGCAGTGTACGACTAATAATGCGGCTGGAAAGATGAACCTGGATTTGCACACGAAAACATGTGCAGAATAGTATCATGAGTACACCACTATAGTACCCAGTAAGTGCCAAGCCTAACCCCGGTCGAGTAATGACGAGGTCAAGTGAGGCCCACTGGTAAACAATAAATGAAGTAGTAAATACACAGTATAATAATAAAGTGAAACTAAGCAATGGAAATATAGCAAATAACAATTCAACACAGGAAACTTATCAATAGAGGATCTCCAGAGATACCGTCTCGTAGTCCCAAAATAAATGTACAGGGAAAACTCTCGAGGTACCGCCTCGTAGTCTCAAAAGTAAATGTGCAGAGAGAACTCCTGACGAATCGCCTCGTAGTCACAAAATTAAACATGCATGGGGATCTCCCGGGATACTGTCTCGTAGTCCCAAAGTAAACACACAACTCAAACAATTAAATATAACGGTTACAGCAAGAGAATCTACAATTTACGCTAAGTTCAAATCAAGAAAAGGAAGAATGAGTTCACTAATCATGTTGCAAACAGTTCAGTTAAGCAATTAAGGCACGTAGACCTGCTGTGCTAAGCTAACAAGGGAACTACACATGCTGGTATACTCAATTAAGGTGAAAATAGGTAATTACTCTGTAAAATCATGTATTTCCAACAAACAAATCATGTGCGCACTCGTCACCCCGTGTACACGGCGCTCACATATCAATTTCAGTACCAAATCCTAAGGGGATTTCCCCCCCACAAGGTTAGGCAAAACACTTACCTCAAACCAAGCTAATCAATCGATAACAATGTTTTTCCCACGAATATCTAGCTCCAAATGGCCCAAAACTAGCCAAAATCAATTACATACCATAAATATAGCTATAAAAACTTATCTAATCAATGAAATCTAAGCTAAATCAAGAAATTAGGAAATCGTCCCAAAAAGCCTCCCCGTACCCACGTCTCGGAATCGAGTAAAACTCACAAAAGATGAACACCCATTCACTCATGAGTCCAACCATATAAAAATTACTCAAATCCTACCAAACTCAAGTTTTGATAAAAATGGCCTAACCCTCGCTTTTAAAATGATATAAGTCTACCTAGTGATTTCTTCTTCAGGAACACGGCCAAACGCTCGCGTCCGCAAAGCACAAGTTTTCCTTCAGCTAAAATCCTTAATCTCGAACCCGATACTCATGTCGCGAATGCGTAGACCACAGATCTTGACCCTACATGAACACGATAACAACATTGCGAATGCGTAGGCAAAAGGCCTGGGGTCACAACCGCTCAACTTTCTCTATGTGAACGTGATGCCCTTCTCGCGTTCGTGATGCGCTGCCTAACGACCCCCATTCGCAAACGCGGATGCTACTTTGCGAACGTGAAGAAAAATATTCCTCCTACCTCTAGCTCCTCTTCGCGAACGCGGAATACCCCTCGCGAACGCGAAGAAGGAAACCAGTAACTAGAAAACACGAAAATCTGCTATCCTTCGCAAGTCCAAAATGATACGATAAGCATCTGAAACTCACCCGAGGCCCCCGGAACCTCACCCAAACATACCAACCATTCCTAAAACACCATAACAACTTGTTAGAGCCCTCAATTCACATCAAACAATGCTAAAAATACAAACCACCCTCAGATTCAAACTTAATGAACTTGAAACTTCCAAATTCTACAACTGATGTCAAAACTTATCAAACCGCGTCTGATTTACCCCGAATTTTTCAAACAAGTCATATTCAACCTTACGGACCTACTCCAACTTCCGGAATCGGAATCCGACCCCGATATCAAAAAGTCCACTACCGGTCAAAATCTACAAAAAATTGACTTTCGCCATTTATAGCCTATATGAGCTATAGACCTCCGAAACACCATCCGGACACGCCCCTTAATCAAAAATCCACCAACGGAACTAACGGAACCGACGAAATTCCTTTACGGAGTCGTCTCCATACAGTTCGGACTACAGTCTGAATCCTAAGACTTAAGTTTCTGCTTAGGGACTAAGTGCCCCAAAACACTCTGAAACCATATCCAACACCTGTCGGCAAGACATATAAGCAGAAAAAGACACGAGGAAAGTAATAAAAATGGGATAGGGGCAATAATATTGAAATGACCAGCCGGGTCGTTACATCCTTCCCCTCTTAAAATAATCGTTCGTCTCAGAACGAGTAAAGAGACATACCTGAAGCGGTGGAAAGATGGGGATAATGGCTAAACATATCCTGCTCCTTCTCCCGACTCTCCTCCTCGACCGGCTGACCCCTTCACTACAACTTCACAGAAGCAATGTTCTTTGACCTTAATTTTCTAACTTGCCTATCCAAAATAACCACTGGCTCCTCAACATAAGATAGATCCTTGTCCAACTGGACTGAGCTGAAATCCAACACATGAGCCTGATCACCATGATACTTCCGGAGCGTAGAAACATGAAATAACAGATGAACTCCTATTAGTCTAGGAGGTAAGGAAACCTCGTAAGAAACCTCCTCAACACGCCGCAACACCTCAAAAAAACAAATGATCCTTGGGCACAACATGCCTTTCCTCCCGAACCTCATAACACCCTTCATATGCGATACCCGGTGAAGGAACCGTTCTCCAACTATGAATCCTACATCGCGAATCTTCTGGTACGCATAACTCTTCTGTCTGGACTTGGCTGTATGATGTCAATCCTAAATAACTTTTATCTTGTCCAGGGCATCTTGAACCAAGTTCGTACCCAATAATCTAGCCTCGCCCAGATCAAACCAACCCATTGGGGACTGACATCGTCTACCTTACAGAGCCTCATACGGTTCCATCTAGATGCTCGACTGATAACTGTTGTTGTAGGCAAACTCCGCTAGTGGCAAGAACTGATCCTACGACCCTCCAAACACCATAACACACGCACGGAGCATATCCTCTAATATCTGAATAGCGTGGTCGGACAGACCGTTCGTTTGAGGGTGAAATGATGTGCTCAGTTCCACTGGAGTACCCAACTCATGTTGTACGGCCCTCCAAAATCGTGATGTAAACTGTGTACCCCGATCAGAGATGATATATAGCAGTATACCATGAAGCCTGATGATCTTGCGGATATAGATTCTAGCTAGCTGCTCGAAAGAATATGTAGTCATCACATGAATGAAATTAGCTGACTTGGTCAGCCTATCCACAATCACCCAAACTGTATCAAACCTCATGTGAGTCTGTGGGAGTCCAATAACGAAATCCATAGTGATCCACTCCCATTTCCACTCCAAAATCTCTACCTTTTGAAGCAACCCACCTGGACGTTGGTGCTCATACTTCACATGCTGGCAATTTAGGCATCGAGCTACATACTCCACTATGTCCTTCTTCACCCGCCTCCACCAGTAATGCTGCCTCAAGTCCAGATACATCTTCGTGGAACCCGGATGAATGGAGTACCACGAACTGTGAGCCTCTTGGAGAATCAACTCACGCAAACCATCTACATTAGGCACACATAATCTATCATGCATCCTCAATACACCATCATCCCCAATAATGACTTCCTTAGCATCATCGTGTTGGACTATGTCCTTAAGGACAAGCAAATGGGGGTATCATATTGATTCTCCCTGATACGATCATAAAGAGAAGACCGAGAGACCACAAATCCAATACTCAGCTCGGCTCAGAAATATCCAATCCCACAAACTGGTTGGCTAAGGCCTGAACGTCCAATGCCAACGACCTCTCTGCTGCTGGTAGATATGCCAAACTCCCCAAGTAGCTCTAACGACCCCCGCCGATGCAAGTTAAGATCCTTTTGCTTGAACATATGCTGCAAACTCCTGATGATTGGTGTAAATCTCATACGGAACACCGTACAAATAGTGTCGAATCTTCAAGGCATGAATAATAGTTTCTAACTCAAGGTCGTGGACAGGATAGTTCTTTTCATGCACCTTCAGTTTTCTGGACGCGTAGGCAAACACCCTACCGTCCTGCATCAACACCATGCTAAGACCAATCCACGACGCATCACAATATACTTTATAAAACCGCGAACCTATAGGCAATACTAATACTGGGGCTGTAATCAAAGTTGTCTTGAGCTTCTAGAAGCTCTCCTCACACTCCTCTGTCAACCTAAACGGAGCACCCTTCTAGGTCAGCCTAATCATAGGTGATGAAATAGACAAGAATCCCTCTATGAAACGATGGTAATATCCCACCAAACCAAGAAAATTTTTTATCTCTGTAGCTGATGACGGTCTAGGCCAACTCTGCACTGCCTCCACCTTCTTCGGAACCACCTTGATCCCTCACTCGATACTACGTGACCCAAGAATGCCACTGAGTCTAGCCAAAACTCACACTTTGAAAATTTTGCATACAACTTCTTTTCTCGTAAAGTCTGAAGCATAGTCCTCAGGTGCTGCTCATAATTCTCCCAAGACCGAGAGTACACCAGAATGTCGGCAATAACCACTGACGAAGGAGTCAAGATAAGGTCGAAACACACTGTGCATCAAGTGCATAAAATTTGCTGGGGCATTGGTCATCCCAAAAGACATAACAAGAAACTCATCGTGACCATATTGAGTCCTGAAAGCAGTCTTTGGGATATTTGACTCCCGAATCTTCTACTGCTTATAGCCTTAATGTAAGTCAATCTTGGTAAACACTCTAGCACCCTGTAACTGATCAAATAAGTCATCAATACGAGGCAATGGATACCTGTTCCTCAATGTAACTTTGTTCAACTGGCGATAATCAATGCACATACGGATACAACCATCCTTCTTCTTCCCAAATAAGACCGGAGCACCCCAAGGTGACACACTGGGCCGAATGAAGGCCTTATCAAGAAACTCTTGTAACTTCTCATTCAACTCCTTCAACTAAGGGGGAGCCATACGATATGGAGGAATAGAGATGGGTTGAGTGATCGGCAACAAATCAATGCCAAAATTAATATCTCCGTCGGTCGGCATGCCTAGAAGATCAGCTAGGAATACATCTGGGAAGTCCCACACTACTGGAACTAACTCAACTGTAGGGGTATCAATACTGACATCTCTCACATATGCTAGATACGTGTCACACCCATTCTCAACCATTCATTGAGCCTTAGGAAATGAAATAACTCTACTGGGTGTGTACTCTAAGGTACCCCTCCACTCTAATCGCGGTAAGCCTAGTATTGCAAGCGTCACGGTCTTAGCGTGACAATGAAAACAACATAATGGGACGACAGCCAGTCTATGCCCAAGATAACATCAAATTCTACCATGCTAAATAATAATAAATTGGCTCTGGTCTCAAAACCACTAAGAGCAATCAAACACAACTGATACACGTGGTCCATAACAAGAGAACCTCCCACAAGAGTAGACACATCAACAGAGGAACTCAAAGAATCCCTAGATACACCCAAATGCCGTTAAAATAAGAGGATATGTAGGAATAAGTAGATCCTTGGTCAAATAATACCAACATATCTCTATAACAGACTAGAAAAATACCTGTAATGATAGAGTCGGAAGAAACTGCCTCTGTACGAGCCGGAATAGCATAATACCTAGCATGGCCTCCCCTTCTAGGTCGACCTCGACCTCCCCGACCTCCACCTCGAGCAGGATGAGCAGGTGGGGTGGTAGATGGTGCTGAAATCATAGCCTGAGGACTTGGTAGAGCACGTGGTAGATGAGAAGTCTGTGGAGGTCACCCCTCCTAAGTCTGGAGCAATCCCTCACCATAATGGTGAGTGTCACCACATTCAAAATAAGCTCTCGGAGGGCGTGGCTGCTGTGACTCACTCGAGCCAGGTCTGCTGGACTAGCCGCTAAAAGCACCCCGAACAGGAGGCGCACTAGATACTGGTGGTGCATAATAAGGTTCTTGGGGCCTAGAAAGGGCTAAATCACCATTGGCGGCTGGAAGAGCTGAAAGAAATGGGGTGACTCACATAACCCCTACCATGTCGAGCTGCAGTTGGGGCACGAGTACAACTGTAGGTGCAAGACTCTCGAGACCTCTTGACTTCACTCACCTCTGTATCCGGGGCAAGCATGCCCTCCAATCTCCTGGCAATACTCACAACCCGCTGATAGGATATGTCCATCTCCAACTCCCTGGCCATACCGATCCGGATATTTAGGCGAAGTCCCTCAATAAACCGATGAACCCTCTCTTGAATTGTGGCAACCAAGGCCGGTGCATGCCGGGCCAAATCACTGAAGGGGACTGCATACTAGCACCCTAGCACAACTGCTCAAACTCCGCGCGTGATAATTCCCTTTGCAGAATTTAAAGTTAAAAAATGAGGATTTTGAGTTCATAGCACAAAATTTAATTGGGAGCTCGGTAGAAGGCGATTTTTAGAGATATTCTTGCATGGGTGTTTGGGTTAAGTGATTCTTACCTAGTTTTGGTTAATTCCCATGATTATGCCTTTAATTTTATCATTTAAATTGTGATTTGAGGGGGAAATTAGGTGAAAAGTGGAAGAAAGTTTGGGAAAATCTTTTGGGGACTTAAATGGGCATTTGAGGTCGGATTTCGATGAATTTGATATGGGTATACTCGTGAGTGAATAAATATTCTAGTTTTGTGATTTTTATCGAATTTCGAGACATGGGCACTAGGGCACGAGTTTGGCCAATTTTGGGATTTGTGATGTAATTTAAAAATTTTGATATGCGCTTCGTTCCTTTTGCGTACATAAATGATATAATACTGATATTTGTTAGATTCGAGGTGATCTGTGGCCGAGTGGGGAAGCAAGGGCATTGCGGAGTGGTGTTTTGGCTTGATTGAGGTAAGTAACACTTCCAAACATGGTTCTGAGGGTTCGAAACCCCAAACTATATGATATATGACTATAATTAAGGTGACGCACATGCCAAGTGACGGGTGTACAGGCGTGAACCGAGTGATTTTTGGCCTAGCCCATCACATGGCACCGTCTAGTAGCTATTTCAGATTGATATCCGCACTTTTATTGATGTGGTTAATGTGAACATGCTAGAAATCATACTAAGTCAAATTCTAGGGCTTCACGCCAAAAATGCTGAGACCCGAGAGGTCGTATATTGTTTTCTCCTTATGTGCTTATTTGATTTTGTATAATCAGTCATGTCATAGCATATCATTTTATGTCTCAGTCTCGGTAATTGTTGATTTTATTATTTATCATTGTTTTGGTCTAGTTCGTGCATTTGTGAGCCCATGTGAGCGAGACTGGAGAGTAATGAGTGAGTGTGGCCGAAAGCCTGTTATTGAGAAACTTATGAGATTAGACTGCACACTATAGTGATACTCTTATCATGCCTTCGTTGGCTTGATATATCATTTGGGCAAATAGGATCCCCTTCGGAGTCTTTACACCCCAATGAGCGCATTGATATTGAGGGATGTATCTTCACTAGCCATGTATCTTGTCCGAAGTTGATGATATGTGAGGGACGGATCATCCCTGGACATGGATCTTGTCCGAGTGTTTTGTTCCGGAGATGGATATTCTACGTGGGCTGGATCGGACTTTTTCCTCAGTACTGAGTGACTATGGTCACCGGTGTTTGTGTCCTATTCGGGATGGATCTTCCCTGGGCCCAAGAGCTATGTACAATACTAAGTGGACTTCAATTTGACATTTGGGAGCAGTAGGTGCATTTCCACACTGTTGATACATTAGTATGTAGAGTACTGAGATATACCTGGGTTATGTATCATATCAGTCATATTCCGTTTTCATTACCTGTTAAAAATGTGAACATGCCTAAATTCAGTATATTGTTTTCATTACAATTATTAAGGTTTAGTCTATCACTACCTCTCAACTTGTAGTTTGGGTTCGTTACTTATGAGTTGGTGTAATCACATTACCCCTTGCACCTTGTGTACAGATCCCAGTATATTTGGACCCGGTAGCGGTTGCTGATTAGCCGTCACAATTTCTTTTGGAGTTTTCGAGGTAGAAACTGGCAATCGCAGCCTCATTTTCTCCTTATTTACCTTCCTATCGCCTTTTATTATTTCAAACAGTATTATGTCAACCTTGTATTTCGACATTTTATTTAAAGTAGCTCATGACTCGGTGATACTAACTCTGGGATTGGTTTTGATTTATGTATTAAAGATGATAAACTTATAAATGGATTTGTAATGATACTTTTTCTACAAAATTAATGATTTTTTTTGTAAACAACTTTAAACCAAAACAAAATGTGTGGCTTTCCTGGTTCTACGACAGGCGCCATCACGGTCGGGTATTTTGGGTTCGTGACAAGTTGGTATCAGAGCCTAGGTTACATAGTTTTCACAAGTCATGAGCAGGTTTAGTAGAGTCTTGAGGATCGGTACGGACACATTTGTACTTATCTTCGAGAGGCTGCGGAACCCTTAGGAAAAATCTCACATTCTTGAATTATTGTTGTGCAAATCCATTAATTCAGCCTAAAGCATAACTCTTTGAATTCGTTCCATGTATTCGGATGCGCATGTGAGCGGTAGGTATTAGCTGTGAATCGATGACTTGTGATTTCCATGGGTGATGTGCGAGATGTGATTTTAGCATGTTGATAATGGGCAAGTCTAGAGGACTTGAGGTCAGGTTTTGTATGTGGCTTGAGTGCTGAGATTTCGATTGTCTGAGCACATGCATTTGGGACTTATATGTCCGTTTGTGTCCTAAATTCAGTGTGATTCGATGGTGAGGTATGTTCAGATTGTTTGATTGCGAAAAAAGCTTTGGCTGGAGATGTAGCAAGAACTATTGAGTGTTTGACTTCTGTCTTGAGTTGGCATATGGCCTCGAGTTGTGAGTGTATTGAAGGACCTCTCATGTTATTTAGTTGTAGAGTGAAGTGGATATTTATGTTTTGTTATGAGTTTCTGGTGATGTCTTTTAGGCAGACCAGTGCCCTAGTAGTGTTGATGTATTTTATTAACAGTGTATTTCAGCCGTATTTATACTCCTTCGTGATTACATTTATATATGGCATCCTGGCGTACCAGATAGCCAGGAGGAGCATACTCAGCATTTGAGGGTGGTGTTATAGAGATTTAAGGAGGAGAAGCTTTATGCAATATTCTCCAATTGTGAATTTTAGCTAAGTTTAGTAGCATTGTTGGGGAACGTGGTGTCCAGTGAGGGTATTCAGGTGGTCAAGCGAGTGTGGAGAGAGTTTCTATAAGCTCAAGATTGCTTTGACCACAGCTCAAGTGTTCGTTCTGTCATCAGCTTCCGGTTCTTATACTGCGTATTGTGATGCATCGAGGGTAGGCATTGGTTGTGTTTAAATACAAGAGGGTAAAGTGATTGCGCAATATCTATGATTTTTGGAAGGGTATAGAAAGATATCAGTTTGAGGCTAAACATGCAGGGGTATCTACCGCAGAATGTCCTGAGTTTGTGTGATACTTATGTCGTTTTGTAGCAAGTTCTCTTTTTCCAATAAATGTTATTTGTTGTAATTTGAGTTTAGATCGCTTGTGGAAGTTGGCACGGCTAGTACAATGGTGAATGCGAGATTGCAGATGATTTGAGATATTAGATGGTTTATTCTATATGAGCTTATGAAGGATTTAGTTGAATCTCACTGTGGTATTGTGGCGGTGATAGCGTATGGGCATTATGAGTTGTTATTTTTCTTGATATATGGCTTTGAGCCAAGTGGGGGAGTTTGCTAATGATAAGGTGTGTTGCACGATTATGTGGTGTATTGGTTTCAGTTCAAGGTATACTGGTGAATCCATTATAACATGTAGAGGTGGAGTTTGAGAATGTCTTGAGTAATGGAAATTTTGGATACAGGTTCTAATATACTCTATGGGTAATTGGGTTTCATTGAATGTTTGAGTTGTATTTGTAAAGGGTGGAGTATGTGCGGAGTAGGAATTTTCCTGGTTGCTTAGGGGTGTGGGTTACTCCCTTGGGTGTTGGTATGTTAATGGGGTGCAGGTCGTTTAGTCTGTTTGATCGGTTTAATTGAGATGTGTGTAGAGTAGATGGCTCTCGAGAATAGTTGTGATTGATTCAAGGTTATATGTAACAATTGGGAATCTTCAAGATGTGTATTTGGATAGAAACTGAGATTTACGTTTGAGGGTGTCAAGAGTGTTGACATTCCTACATTATCATGGATCCTACGTATAAGTATCAGGAAAGTGAAGGTAATGGATTTAGATTCGCAGGAAGTCTCTTCAGGGTAAGTATTTTTGAATGTGGTACTTTTGGGGATATTTGAGAGAGTATTCAGCGGCTTATGAGCCTTAGAAGGTATGATATATGCTTGGGTATCGTGTGGTGAATCTGGGTTGAGAATTGCAGTATTATGGCAAGTAGAAGTATAAATTCTAAGGTAATTCAGAAGGAACTTGGATTAATAGGACAGCTTGGTAGTAGGTTGAATCGGCATAGTAACGGGTAAGATCGACTCCTGATATGATTATGATATGGTGGATTTCTATACGTGATTTGTGGCAATGCTCTTGGGTTTTGACGGCCTGCGTAACTTGGTTGAGTTAGAGGGATTTCGTCCTGGCGGGTTAGATCAGTACAATGGGTTTCACAGGGTTCTCGATGGTCTCTACCATAGTTGAGATGTATATTCCATAAAAGGTGTGTGGGGCATGTGGCATATTGTAATTTTCTCCGAAATAAAGACAAACGGAAAGTTCTTAGCTGATTGGGTACGTAGTTGCTTGTAACTCAGAAGGGGTTGTGAAGTTGTCATATTTATCATAGAATGGCATGGGTATGCGGTACGTTGTGAAGAGATTGAGATTTGCATATGTGAGGTCTCGTTTTAGTTCTGGAAGAAAGGTCATGAATTCTTAGGCAGCATGAACAATTCCATATGACTAGGTAAATGGTATCACTAATTGGTGCGGTCTGATGAGGGTATACATATCAGAAAGGGCAATGTGTTTGAGTTAAGGGTGCTTCATTTGGTGTGGCGGTATTCTCCTTGTTGGTCGACTGCGGGTATTAAAATTTGGCCTTGTAACACACACGGATTGTAGGGGTATCCCTCATGGTATGATTGTGTATTAGGGAAGTATTATACATTCGGGCGATAGAGTTGAGATCGGATATGGTGAGTTGTGTGCTCTAACGGTTTGGAGACTGGGAACTCTAATGAGTAGATAATTTCATAGTTGTGGGCTGTGGAGACATGGCCCGAGGTTAGTCAGAGGTTATTGTGTGTTGTAATTCAGTCGTTGTTAGGCTTATTTGTATTCTGGAATGAGTTATGAGTTACTCTTCCATGCTACGAGGAGTTAAGATCCGTTGGTTATATGCACATGTTGTGCGGATCTATTTGGGCTTTATAGCGGGATTTGATTAAGGTAAGTAATTAGGTATTACGGGATTAAGATGTATTGGTTATGTTCTTTCGGGTTGTGTGGCATGGTATCGTTTGATTTCCCCGTGGTTATGACAATGCCCTTGGAGTACTTCATGTCGAATTGCACATGGTTATTGATTTTGAGCAAGGTGGCTTGAAGTATTTCATGTGGACCAATGTTTGGATGGGATCACGCATTGTAGCTGAGTTATGTGGAGGTATGATCCTTTGAATCAGATTCATGTGTTTTGATTTTACATTGTGTTCCAGGCCCTTATCACGGTGTTGTGATAGTACTTGTTAATGGCAGGATAGTCCTCTCGTGTGAATATTTTCTATGATTTGAGTTCGTGAGATGTTTCCATTGAGTGCACGAGTTACACAGGTTATGGATTTGGATTGTATTGATGCATCATGTCATCAGAGTAGTCGTGTTGGATGAGAAGAAGTCATTGGGCCTAGAATTAATACTACCAGAGTTGACTACATCATGGTCGGAAGGATGATATCGGAAGTTGGCTTAGAAATCTGCTATAGTTCCTGTCGGAGAAAGGGGGAGCTCTGTGACTGGTTGATCGGATGAATGGTTGCTAGTTTTTACGTGTTTCTTTCATCATCGGCAGTATATGAAAGTGTTAGAGCGAGACATTACTTGATAAGAGGTTATGTACCGGTATTGGGTTCTTTTGAGCAGCTAATATGACTAGGAGTTATCGCTATGACTGTTTGAGTCATGCAGTATATTATGTGAATTACATCTTGGGTTACGGATATGGCCTGATACAGCGTGTTCAAACTTATTCAGTTTATAGTTGTGGAATTTTAATCTTGTAAATTATTTCAGAAGTGGAAATTTGGTTCTACGGTTTATGGGTCAGGTTGGATTTTGAAATTTCAACTGTGTTGTGCTATTGGACCTATATGGGGTAGGGTGACGTGGGATCGCCCCCGGGTATGTGCATGGTAGGTTACACTGCAATTTTCGTGGTTTTTGGAAAAACTCTGTGCACGTTCGACGACGAACGTATGTTTAAGTGGGGGAGAATGTAACGACCCGATCAGTCGTTCCGAGAGTTTAGCCTCGTTTCCCCTATTTCTGCTTTATTATATGTTGTTCAGTTTTTTTATGCTGATTTGAGACGGTTGGCTCGGAGTCGGAGTGATTGTGGAGAGAAATGAGACACTTAGTCTCTTAAGATGGATTTGTAGTTAGAAAAAGTTAACTGGAAGTCGACTTATAGGTAAATGACCTCGAAATGTGGTTTTTATGGATCTGATAGCTTCATTAGGTGATTTCTGACTTAGGAGTGTGTTCGGCATGTTTTTCGAAGGTCCGGAGTATAATTATGCTTGAATTGGCGAAATTGAGTTTTTGGAACTTTCTGGTCGGTAGTGGAAAATTAATTATCGGGGTCGGAATTGAATTCCGAAAGTTGGAGCAGGTCCATAGTGTCATTTTCGACTTGTGTTCAAAATTTGAGGTCAATAGGATGTGATTTGATAGGTTTCGAAATCAAATCTAGAAGTTTGAAGTTCTAAAGTTTATTAAGCTTGAATTGGGGTGCGATTCATGATTTTGATGTGGTTTGAGGTTATTTGAGGCTTCAAGCAATTTCGTTTTATGTTATGGGACTGGTTTGTGTGATTGGACCGGACCCCGGGGGCCTCAGATGTGTTTCAGTGTGTTTCGAGGTGGTTTCGGGCCATTTTAGGTTGTTTTGCAACTGTTGATGTTGGTGTTGTTCTTCATGTTCGAGAGGATCCTCTCACGTTCGCGAAGAAGGATTTAGCTTCAGGGACTTTGTTCTTCGCGTTCGCGAAGAAGAAAAAAATCTCTGTTATGCATGTCTGACTTTGGAGGCTCATATCTCACAATGTATAAGGATATTGAAGATGATCCAAAACGAAATTTGTAGCCCTTTGTGTCTAGTTTTCAAAAAAGTAAACGATTTAGCATTTGTATTTGTGTACAAAGAGTTATGGCTGGTACACTACAGACTGTCCAGGAGGATGAAGAAGAAATTTGTGTTGCACAAGCTGACTTTGGCAGCTTATACCTCAAAATCTGCAAGGAATTGGGAAATTACAAAAACATGAAAGTTGTAGATCTTGGTGTGTTGCTTCCAAAACATTAAACCATTTGGAATTTGGAATTTTTTCAAAACGTTATGGCCATTATACTACAGGCTGTCTGAGAAGAGTTTGGAAACGGTTTCTGAGAGATTTTTTTCATCGCAAACGTGATGGGTGGGCCGTGAACGCGAAGAAGAAATACCTGGTCAGAATTCGAAGTTCAAAAATGAGGGTTTTGAGTTCATATCAATAAATTTAATTGGGAGCTCGGTAGAAGGCAATTTTTTGAAGGATTCTTGCGTGGGTGTTTGGAGTAAGTGATTCTTAACTAGTTTTGGTTAATTCCCATGATTATTCCTTTAATTTGTTATTTGAGGGGGAAATTCGGTGAAAAGTGGAAGAATGTTTGGGAAATTATTTTGGGGATTTGAATGGGCATTTGAGGTCGTATTTCGATGAATTTGATAGACTCGTGAGTTAATAAAGATTCTAGTTTTGTAATTTTTATCGAATTTTGAGACGTGGGCCCGAGGGCCGGGTTTGGCCAATTTCGGGATTTGTGATGTAATTTAACAATTTTGATGTGGGCTTCGTTCCTTTAGCATACATTAATGATATAACACTGATTTTCGTTACATTCGGGGCGATTTGTGGCCGAGTCGAGCAGCAAGGGCATTGCGGAGTAGAGTTTTGGCTTGATTGAGCTAAGTAACGCTTCCAAACTTGGTTCTGAGGGTTCGAAACCCCGAACTATATGATATATGACTAGAATTAAGGTGACGCACATGCCAAGTGATGGGCATGCACCGCGTGATTTGTGCCCTGGCCCATCCCATGGCACCGTCTAGTAGCTATTTCGGATTGATATCCGCACTTTTATTGATGTGGTTAATGTGAACATGCTAGAAATCATACTAAGTAATTTAACAATTTTGATGTGGGCTTCGTTCCTTTAGCATACACTAATGATATAATACTCATTTTTGTTAGATTCAGGGTGATTTGTGGCTGAGTCGAGCAACAAGGGCATTGCGGAGTAGAGTTTTGGCTTGATTAAGGTAAGTAACGCTTCCAAACTTGGTTCTGAGGGTTCGAAACCACGAAGTATATGATATATGACTATAATTAAGGTGATGCACATGCCAAGTGACGGGCATGCACCGCGTTATTTGTGGCCTGGCCCATCCCATGGCACCGTCTAGTAGCTATTTCGGATTGATATCCGCACTTTTATTGATGTGGTTAATGTGGACATGCTAGAAATCATACTAAGTAATTTAACAATTTTGATGTGGGCTTCGTTCCTTTAGCATACATTAATGATATAATACTGATTTTTGTTCGACCTGGGGCGATTTGTGGCCGAGTCGAGCAGCAAGGGCATTGCGAAGTAGAGTTTTGGCTTGATTGAGGTAACGCTTCCAAACTTGGTTCTGAGGGTTCGAATCCCCCAACTATATGATATATGACTATAATTAAGGTGACGCACATGCCAAGTGACGGCATGGACCGTGTGATTTGTGGCCTAGCCCATCCCATGGCACCGTCTAGTAGCTATTTCGGATTAATATCCGCACTTTTATTGATGTTGTTAATGTGAACATGCTAGAAATCATACAAAGTAATTTAATAATTTTGATATGGGTTTCGTTCCTTTAGCATACATTAATGACATAATACTGATTTTTGTTACATTCGGGGCGATTTGTGGCCGAGTCGAGCAGCAAGGGCATTGCGGAGTAGAGTTTTTGCCTAATTGAGGTAAGTAACGCTTCCAAACATGGTTCTGAGGGTTCGAAAACCCGAACTATATGATATATGACTATAATTAATGTGACGCACATGACAAGTGATGGGCATGCACCGCGTGACTTGTGGCCTGGCCCATCTCCTGGCACCGTCTAGTAGCTATTTCGGATTGATATCCGCACTTTTCTTGATGTGGTTAATGTGAACATTCTAGAAATCATACTAAGTCAAATTCTAGGGCTTCACGGCTAAAATGATGAGGCCTGAGTGGTCGTATATTGCTGTCTCCTTGTGTGCTTATTTGATTTTGTATACTCAGTCCTGTCATAGCATATCATTTCATGCCTCAGTCTCGGTAATTGTTGATTTTATGTATTTATCAATCACGGTAATTGGCTTGATATAGCACTTGGGCTAATAGGATCCCCTCCGAAGTCTTTACACCCCAGTGAGCGCATTGATATTGAGGGATGGATCTTCCCTTGGCATGAATCTTGTCCGAAGTTGATGATATTTGAGGGATGGATCGTCCCTATACATGGATCTTGTCCGAGTGTTTTGTTCTGGAGATAGATCTTCTCTGTGGGGCTGGATCGGCCTTTTTCCTCAATACTGAGTGACTACGGTCACTAGTGTTTGTGTACTATCCGGGATGGATCTTCCCTGGGCCCGAGGGCCATGTATAGTACTTAGTGGACTTCGATTTGAGAGTTGTGAGCACTGGGTGCATTTCCACATTGTTGATACATTGGCATGTAGAGTACTGAGATATACCTGGGTTACTTATCATATCGGTCATATTCTGTTTTCATTATCTGTTAGAACTGTGAACATGACTAAATTATGTGTACTGTTTTCATTACAATTATTGAGGTTTAGTCTGTCACTACCTCTCAGCCCCGTATTTTGGGTTTGTTACTTCTGAGTTGGGGTACTCATGTTACCCCCTGCACCCATGTGTGCAGATCCAGGTATATCGGGACCCAGTAGCAGTTGTTGATTAGCTGTCACAATTTCTTTTGGAGTTTTTGAGGTAGCAGCTAGCGCTCGCAGCCTCGTTTTCTCCTTCTTTACCTTCCTACCGCCTTTTATTATTTCAAGCAGTATTATGTAAAGCTTTTATTTCAACATTTTATTTATAGTAGCTCATGTCTCGGTGACACTAGTTATGGGATTGGTTTTTATTTATGTTTTAATGGTGCTAAACTTATAAATGGATTTGTAATGATACTTTTTCCACTAAATTAATGATTTTTCTGAATAAAACTTTAAACCAAAACAAAATGTGTGGCTTTCCTGATTCCGGGACAGGCGCCATGACGGTCAGGTGTTTTGGGGTCGTGACATATCGTCTCCTAACTTATCATCATTTTCACTAAATTTAACTGAGGATGTTGCAGGTGAGGCCACATCATCACAACGATCTATTGGGGTAAAGAATGCAAAATTGAAGAGAAAAATTGATGAAAATTATGTGAAAATTATCTAATCGTAAAATTGTCAGCTTGTTGAGGCAATGGAAAAGTCAAATAACTCAAGAAATGAAGCTTCGAGACAAAAAGAATTCAAAGAAAAAATAATTAAATTTTATTGAGGAAGTTGAATTCCATTGACGATCCAAATCTTCGTGAATTTTTGCGACAAGACTAAAAATGAATAATCGATAAAAGAAATCAACAAATTCAACAACCAGTGGCACAACAATCTTCTACACCGTTCTCTCAGTTTTTTAGTAATTTTGGTGCACCTGGAAATGACATACCGGATTACTAAACTTATGTTTTATGTTATTTTAATGTAATTTCAATTTTAATGTATCTTCCTTTGATGTACTTTTAGTTTTAATGTATTCTTATTTTATGTACTGTTAATTTTCCTTTTTAAATTTTAGTTTTTACTTTTCAATTTTAGCAACATTATATAATGTACATTTGCATTTTTTATTTTTAAATAATGGTTATATTTCTTTTTTTACAATTATAATAACAATAAAATTAACTTATAATTTTATATAAATATAATATATACAAAAATTAATATATCAAAAAAATAGGATATAAAATTAAAATTATAAAGATCTTAATTTAAAATTAATTATATACACAATATATGATAAATTAAACGTCCAAAAAATTAAAAAAATTAATAAAATAATATTAAATCAAATTTTGTGTTGATGAATAATGTCACGCAAAATTTGTTGTGATACTATTCTGTCACGACCTGAAAACCAACCCGGATGTGATGGCGCCTATCATGATACTAGGCTAGCCGATCCACTATGCATAACATAAGAAACCTTTCGTCTGGTTCAATATTAACTAGTATTTTATAAATCTTCTATTTTAGCATTTCAAAGTATATAAAGTTAGGTGAAACATTTAAATACAACCCCATAATCCGGAGTCATCAGTCATGAGCATCTAAAAAAAGAAATACAAAATCTGGTACTGTTCCCTTACTACAAATAAGCATGAGCATAAACAATTGAGTAATAGGAAGGAGAGAGACAAGGATGCGGACGCCGTGCTGCTAACTTGCAATTTCCGAAGTGCTCCCAGAGAGTAAACCAGCTCTCACTCAGTCCTGGCACCTGACTTTGCACACAGGGTGCAGGGGGTAACGTGAGTACACCAACTCAGTGACTAGCAAGCCCAACCTGTGGACTTAGAGGTAGTGGAGGACTAAACCTCCATGTGTATGACAGGATAAATGTACAAAATTTAGACATGCTTTCATGACAATGCAACAACAGTATAAAATTCACTATGAGCTCCCAGTCTCAAATACTCGTCCACTCTATATTGTATATGGCTCGCATGGCCCATGTAGGGTCCCTCCCAAAATATAAACACATCAGACAGACGTCACTTAGTACTGAGGAAAGCCGATCCAGCCATGAGGAGAAGACCCATCTCAAGATAATGATACAACTCATAACCACTCAGTATTGTATATGGCTCAACGGCCAAGGGAAGATCCATCCCAGAATAGGTACACACATCACTGAACAGTCGCTCAGTACCGATGGAAATAGGCCAATCCAGCCTCGTGGAGAAGATCCATCTCCATGCATAAACACTTCGGACAAGATCCATGCCAAGGGAAGATACATCCCTCAAATATCACTTCAGACAAGATCCATGTCCAGGGAAGATCCATCCCTCAAATATCACTGCGGACAACATCGATGCCCAGGGAAGATCCATCCCTCAAATATCACTTCGGACAAGATCCATGTCCAGGGAAGATCAATCCCTCAAATATCACTTCGCTCACTGGGGGGTGTACAGACTCCGGAGGAGCTCCTTCAGCCGAAATGTTATATCGTTGCAGCGCGCAGCCCGATCAAATATATATATCATTGCAGCGTGCATCCCGATCCATATATGTGTAACGACCCGACCGGTCATTTTGAGCTCTAGCTCGTCGTTCGGCAGTTTGAGGCCGCGAGAAGCTTCATTTTAGGTATTATGACTTGTAGGCGTGGTCGGAATTGAATTTCGGGAAGTTCGGAGTCGAATTGGAAAGAAAGTTCTCATTTCGGAAGCCTTAAGTTGGAAGAATTGACTAAGATTGGATTTTTGAGTAAACGACCACAGAATCAGGATTTGAAGGTTCCAGCGGGTTCGTATGATGATTTCGGAGTTGGCCGTATGTTCGGAGCAGGTTTTGAATGACCCAGGAGCGTTTCGGCACATATTGTGGAAGTTAGTGTTTTGGAAGAAATTTCATAAGTCTTGGCTGAAGTGCATTTCAGCGTTATTGATGTTCGTTTGGGATTCCGAGTATGGGAATAGCTCCGTATGGTGATTCTGGTGTTAGGAGCATGATCAGAAGTGAATTCAGAGGTCCGCAGATCATTTTGGAGTCATTTGGTTAAAGATAGAAATTTGAAGGTTTTGAGGAATTGAATCGGAAGGGGACTTTTTGATATCGGGGTCGGGTTCCGATCCCGGAAGTTGGAGTAGGTATGTAATGTCGAATATGACTTGTGTGCAAAACTTGAGGTTAATCGGACGTGATTTGATGGCTTTCAGCATCGAAGGAAGAAGTTTGAAGTTCTTAAGTTCATCAAGTTCAAATTGGGGCACGATTCGTGGTTTTTGCATTGTTTGATGTTATTTCAGGGCTCGACTTAGTTCGTAGTGTGCTTTGGGACTGGGTTGTGTGATTTGACGGGGTCCCAGGGGGCCTCGGATTCCCGGTGGTTAGCGGGTCGAAAATGGAGTCCAAGGAAGGGCTGTTGCAGTTGACCATCTGGTGTGGTCACACCTGCGTGAAGAGGGCCGCAGGTTCGAGCTCCGCAGGAGCAAGAAGGGCTCGCAGACGCGAAATTTTGTCTAGTCGGCATGGACCGTAGATGCGGCCATTTTCTAAGAGTCGCAGGTGCGAGATCCAGAGAGGCAGCCTGGGGGCGCGGGTGCAGAAGTGGAATTCGCCGAGCTTGAGGGAAACCGCACCTGTGATGGTGATTCCGCAGTTGCAGTTGGTGCACCACATCTGTGAAGAATCGCTGGGCAGTGTGTATTTTAAGACGGGATTTGGCCATTTTTCACTCATTTCTCACTTTGGTTGGGAGATTTTGGGGCCTTGAAGAGAGGGAAGTTCACCATCTTCTATGAGGTAAGTAATTCTTGCAAGTATTAGGTTAAATACATGATTTCATAAAGATTTAAACATGGAAATCACTGGAAATTGTGGCTTTTGGGTAGAAGACCTAGAAATTTGTATTTTTGAATTTTCGCCACGAATTTGGGCATGGAATTGGGAATAAATTATATAATTGAGCTCATGTGGTTATGGGTAAACTTTATTTTTGAAAAGTCTCGGAATCGGGGCACGTGGGCCCGAGGGTGATTTTTATCGACTTTGCTATTGGGGCTAGGGATTTTTGGAAATTGGATTGTTATGAGTAAGTGAGCATACATTTATGGGTTTGCATAATTATTGGATAGTTTTGGGCGTGGTGAATCAATGTAAGTCGTCGGAAGGGCTTGGATGTCGGTTATGAATCTTCAGAGCGAGGTAAGTCTCCCTTCTAACCTTGTGAGAGAGAATTGTACCCATAGGTGAAATAATTAAATATGCACTACTATGTGTTGGGGCTACATAAGTACGAGGTGACGAGAGTCCGTGCGTAGCTACTATTATGCTTATGTCTGGGTAGTCTAGGACCCAAAATCATGTTTTATTTGTCGTACTTGTAACTTTACTGACGAATATAAGAATGCTTAAACCTTATCGAACTTGACAAATGAATTTCTAGAAAAGATTTAAATACTATCTTTGTGACCATTAAGAGAGAAATAGTCATTTTCTTGGGTAATTATTTTCCCGATATAGTCGGGGTGGACTGTTTGAATGTGTATGCTTATGTGTGCCCGCTTCGAAATTTATATTTCGCGAGCGGGGTGATTTCTTCCACTACTCTCATGGGAGCGAGCCGTACGCCACAGCAGGTTCATAGATGCATCTATAGTTCGCGCCATTCGACCCTTCAGCAGTGCATATTTTACATTTATGTTGGTTCGGGCCATTCGACCCTCGACATTTCCTGCGCATGATATTTGTTGAATACCATATGTGATTTGAATTGCTTAATTGCCTTAAGATGTTATTTGTTAGCTGAGATGACGGAAACTGGGATTTATAACTTATGGAAGAAGTTGTCCTTTCCTGCTGTTATATGTTATTTGAGAATAACATCCATGTTTGACAGCACACTTGAATATATTAATTTGACCTCTAGTAAGTGTCGAAGTCGACCTCTCGTCACTACCTCTTCGAGGTTAGGAGGGAACTTACTGGGTACATGTTGTTTTTCTACTCATGCTACACTTGTTGTGCATTTTGCTGCACAGGTACATGTATATCTAGTGGCCCCGCTTGGCGCCGTGGCATGGTTGATATGGGGACTTAGGTGAGCTGCACCTCTCGGGACGAACCGCAGCCAGAAGAGTCTCGTTCAGAGTACTGAGTTATACTTTCTTTACAGTCCCATTTGTATTCTGGACGGTTATTGTATTTCATTTGATTTTCTTAGAAATTGCTCCTGCACTTGTGACACCGGCATCTGGGATGACTTTGGGATGTATTTGTTAATTGAATTGTTAAACATTATTATTAACTCAGTAAATTTTTATTGATTTTTATATAATGAAATGAAAAGTAAGGATTTCAAAATACTAAAATAGGTGTTTAATTAACGGTTGAGTGTTGGCTTGCATGACAGTGTTGTCCGGCGCCATCACGACCTTAATGGATTTTTGGGTCGTGACAACATGGTATAAGAGCACTAGGTTCCCTTAGGTCTCACGAGTCATGAGCAAGTCTAATAGAGTCTTGCGGATCGGTACGGAGATGTCTGTACTTATCTTTGAGAGGCTACAGAACTGTTAGGAGCACTTCCCTTCTTGATTCCTCATCGTGCAATTTGATTTCCTTGAGGCTTATGCCTACATTACTTCTTACTCAATCTTACGCATCGCGAAGCGCTTGCTATAAATCGAGAACTTGAGGAATTGTAATGGTACTGAAGATATAGTGTGTGATGTTTTTCCATGCGTAGTTGGTTGGGGACGTTGTCGTTGCTCTGCGGGAGGATATTATGTTGTTTCAGCTCAGTAGTTGTGTTTCTGAGAGTTTTGAGGCTATGCTCAGGTTTGTATGATGCTTATTATTGGTTGTCACACGGTATTGATATTATTGTAGGATGCTTTCCCATATGTCAGGGAAATAAATGACTTGAAAGGAGGTCTTCTCAGAGTGTGCTTCCGAGATTTCAGTATTTTATTTCCTGCGAAGGAAAGGAAATTGGAATATAAATGTTCAAGTTTGGGTTGATAGAGTAATGAGACTGGGTGTTTTCAAGTGAGGTGGAATCTTCATCTGTGATGTGGCATCGTCGTCTTTGATCGAATAGGATGTGTTATGTTCACCGGTGCTATGTTTTTGTCAGTTGCCTTGGGTCAGAGTATTGGGAAGTAGTATTAAGGAAGCGGGTGTCAAAGATCGTGGTGAGTGGTGGTTCAGTATTGAATAAGTTTTTCTAATGTAGGCGGCTTGAGAAAGATGATATTTAGAGAGGTTTAAAGTTGTGGTGATCTGCTGGTTTAAGTGCTATAGAGAATGACATTGATTTGAGGTAACAACTGGGCAGCATACGATGAAAGAAGACATGTGAGAAGTGTCAGGCAATGGTTAAATTTCTAGAAGGACAGGTGTAAGAAACGAAAGTCAAGAAGTTTCTTAAAAGGACTGAGTTTGACGAAAGTGGGAGAGTGGCAGCGTAGCATATGAGCTGTGTGGTAAGATAGATACACAGCTTGAGGAGATGTTTGGAGCGATTTGAGAATTTTGGTGGACGGTGATTGGGTCCACGGGCTTAAATTGAAATATCGACTATTTCGACGGGAGATGGGATGCAACAGAGAGGAGTTGTTCGATATGAAGAAGGATGCAGCATAACTGTGAATTGGAAGATATGGTCGCGCGGTTAGTAGACCTCCATAAGGAGTGAACGGACTGGTTCAACTGGTGAAGGAGAACGAGCGTAGGTTGGGGTATTGATGTCGTAGAGATTGTGCAGTACATCGTCGTTGGAAGGTGTCAGTTTGTAATTGTCACATGTGGGTTATCTTCTGTGAGCAGGTCAGTGGTTTCATGGTTAGGGGCTATTTGCGAGGGATTTTACTGACTATTCAGCAAGAGGTCCGATATGAGAATGTGGTTAATGACTCAGAGTGCTTTTGAAATGCTAACAGAAGGATTTCAGGGAATTTGGCGAGTTGGTTATCCAGGATCATGTCAACAATGAAGGAAGATTCTTGGTGAGTTCCAAATTTGTGTAATAGCAGCTTCAGGATAAGTGGGAGAGTTCCACCGCCTACTACTGGGTTGCATGGGTATCTACTGGCAAACATTCTGGTCATCGGTATATTAGTAGGTTATTACAACTAAGGGAAGAAGATATGAGTAGTAATTGAGCATAGGATTTGATGAATCTGTGCAAAGGTTGGCCTTACGGAATCAGGTTTAGGCTTTGGAATGATTCAGGATTTATGCTTAGTATATAGGTAATTTGCAAGGGAAGTGATTCAGTCGGGTGCTTATTCAAGATGGGTGTTCAGGTACCAGCGAAGTCGTGGAGTTGATTATATTCGGAGCCAAGCTAGAGTGGGTGACTCTCAACAGCGGTCCTCGTAGATTCAAAGGCTAGAATGTGGTGTCTAAGGATTTCATGCCCACAGTATGGTTAAGAATCGAGCTTTCACAGTAGAATTTTGAGAAAAAGAATATGGTTGGAGTGTTCTACGTTATCTTCGACGTGCAGAGTAGCATTTGGGTTCATAGAAGGCAGAAAATGGCTTCGGGTTCATAGAAGGGTTATCTGAATGGGTATGCTAGTCAAAGATGTGAATGTGCGTGCAATGAGAGCATGAAACGGTTCATGGGCTTGGAGACAAAGTAGACTCGTGGAATGGAATCACTCGAAGTGAGTGCGAATTGATTTTCTATGTGTTGATTTGGAGTTATCATCATTTCCTAAGGCGATTGCGAATTGGATTAAGGTATAAAATGGGTCGTGTTATATGAGCTTATGAAAGGTTTAACTTATTCTCACTGCGGTATTGTGGCGGTGTTAGCGTATGGGCATTTTGAGTTATTGTTCATCTTGATCTATGGCTGAGCAAAGTGGGGGAAGTTTGTTGTTGATAATTTGAGTACGCGGCTAGGTGTCGTATCGGTTTCAGTTGGAGGCGTACGGGTGAATTAGTTATGTCCTGCAGAAGTGGAGTTTGGGAATGACGCGAGTAATGGAAATTTGGAAAAGGTAGATTTAGCCATGGTGGAATTTGCATATTGGTGGCAGTGATCAGCTCATTCGATGTGATTAGTTATGCATATGATTGGTGACAGTGCGTGCGAGTGCTCGATGGCCGTCGTAATTGATTTTATTTTGAGGCATCCAAGTACTATGTCCTGTTATGTGTAGGTGGATCCCGGAAGGATTATGGTGGTATAAGATATTTCTTGAGGATTTGCATGTTTTTTTATTATGAGAATTCACTCGTGGGATGTTATGGTTCTCGTGAAGTGAGTTAAGTAAAAGGTTTTTATATGATGAAGTGTCTTCCTTAATAGTGGTCCAGGAGGTATGATGAAATTCTTCATACTGGCATGTTAGGTGTAGTGAGCGGTACGAAATTTAAAAGTAAGGATCAAGGTTGCGGTTTGGTATGGTCTAGGATGTCATGACCTCGGATGAGCAAGGAAAGGGATTTGGATGTTTAGAGTAAACTGGTATCGTCTTCAGCATCACCTGAGATTGGTGGTTGTGTACGAGGCTTTGCGTTCTTGTTGCATATTTCTAGGTAGGCTTTACAGGAATTGTGTGGTCGGTCGTATGGAGGTGCAGAATAGTTATCTAGGGCATGAGGTCGTGGAAATGTATTCCACGCGAGGATTGTATAAGGGTAGCATGTAGTCACTTAATTGGTTGAAGGTTCGGACCAAGTATAAAGAAGTATAATATTGTTTATTTGAGAGTTTATGCCTGGAGGGCGCTCGGTTCATTTGGTTGCGAATGTAGGGTTTTTTTCTCCAGCTATGATGGTTGTTCGTATGATTTATGAGAAAAAATGGGTTATTATGGACCCAGGTAAGGCTATTAGCCTAGCTCGGTGTGAGCAGAACTTGAAGGTTGTGAATGGATTTAAATATAATTATGGGCTCCATAAGAGTCAGGTGTGTTCATTTTGGTATAGCGCTTCTCATGGAGAGGTATTAGAACATTAAATGTTGTTCTATTCTCGTCCATTTCATGTAATGTTATTATTGTGTCGTGTGAGTTGTGAAACGGCTTGACAATTTCTTATGTGTGGAGATTCTGCATAGTGATTATGTTATGTGAGCAGGATAGCTCTTGAGATTTAGAGTATATATATCGCACCTCAGTTGTTCTTGAGTTTTGTAGCGTATGTCTCTATCACTCTCCCCAGGATGGTATTATGCACTTAGCGTGCTTGTGACCGATATTCGATATTTTGTGGTAGTGAGAAATTTAGCTCCGTGTGTATCTCCTTATGTAAATTTTATGTGTGGATTGGGTGGCACGCCACCACGAGTATCTTTTTTGGATCGGGTTTCACACTGCAACAGTGTGATGTTGAGTAAGATTCCCCATATTTATTTTCTTAGGTTTTGCTTCCTATTTTCTGAGGAAGGTCTGTTATGCTGCTTCTCTTTATGCTTGTCATTCCTTTCAGTGGCTACTTATTATGAGTGAGTTTTTACCATTTTGTGATTTATGTCTTTGTATTGATTTGCTCATCGCACTTTGCATTCGGTCTTGTTTGTTTTTGCGCTGGTTGTGGCAATATATGTTGTTTCTGTCATATTCTCGTTGTTTTCCTCAGTGGCTACATTGCATATGAGACTATGGACCGAGATCCGAGAACTTTACCCCTGTACTGCATTGAATATTTATATTGGGACTACGGAAGGAGATCGAGAGCTTTCCCCCTGTACTACATTGCATATTGAAATTGGGAGTACGAACGGAGATCTGGGAGCTTTCCCCCTGTACTTCATTGCATATTTAAATTGGGACTACGGATTGAGATCCGGGAGCTTTCCCCCTATATTGCATCGCATATTTAAATTGGGACTACGGATGAGATTCTGGGAGCTTTCCCCATGTACTGCATTGCATGACAAATTTTGAGTTGCGGACTGAGTTCCAGTGGTTTTATCATTTAGGGGATATGGATCGAAAGATATATACATACATATTGAAAAGTATAGCTAAAAAGTAATTATCTCCAGGGAAATTTATGTCTGAAGGACTTCTATTTCGAACGTATATTTGAAGTATTTGTCTTGCAGAAAAATTATATTTGAAAGAGCAGTATTTGGGAAAGTATATTTGAACACCACGTATTTTGAAGGGACTATGTTTTAAATATTTCTCTTTATAAGAATATAAAAATATACATTCAGAGAAACTATGTTTCAACAAAGAAATTTCTCTATTCCGAAATGATTATATCTTTAAAGCTTTCGAAATAAACTCACGATTTAAAGGTTTTCACTCGAAGGTTTGACCAGCTTTATTGAGTTTATTGGCTAAGGCCTTACGTGAATAAATTGATGTGGTGTTGAGTTGCTAGAGTTTATTGGGTTGTGATTCCCGACATTTGGCTTGCATTCTTTCCATTCTCTTTGTGTATTTCTATTATGCCGTCCGTTGATCATAATTATTAAATTTTCTTTCGTATTATTCGATCGTACCATTAATTATATCAAAAAGTCTTTAGATAGATATTATGCTTCGGTCATTGGTACTTTTATGTCTTTTTACTTATTAGACTAGTGGTGTCTTGACTAGTCCTCGTCACTACTTCACCGAGGTTAGTCTTGATACTTACTGTGCACCGCCGTGGTGTGCTCATACTACACTTTTGTGCATTTTTGTGTGCAGATCCAGGTTATTGTTCTTGTTAGTTGCATGGATCGTTGATGAGGAGACTCAAGGTAAGCCTATTGTTGCATTCGCAGGCATCGGAGTCACCTTCCTGTTTAAGTCAACTGTACTTATTATTTCTAGACAGTTGTATTTAGATTCGGTTGAAAGATGTCGTAGAGCTTATGACTTGTATTTACCGGGTTTTAGGAAATTGTAAACTCTGTCAAGATTTCTATATCGAGACTGGTATAATTCCTTTATTTTTGTTGTTGTTCAGTGGAAATGTTACGCTTACCTAGTCCCTAAGACTAGGTGCCAGCACTATACTCAATGGAGGGAAATATGGGTCGTGACATTTTGGTATCATAGCTCTAGGTTCATAGGTGCTACGAGCCATAAGCGAGTTTGGTAGAGTCTTTCGAATCGGTACAGAGACGCAGGTACTTATCTTCGAGAGGCTACGGAACTATTAGGACAATTTGACTTCCTTCATTCTTATCATGCCACTTTATTGATCTTGAAGATTGAAATTATCGTTCCATTCTATCACCGGTGGTGAGGACACAAGAGGCGGTTCCTGATGATGTTACCCCGAAGCAAATGTCGCAAGGGTCAGAGACAGAGGCCAACGAGGAGCACGTGCCGCAGTTAAGATGCCTACCAGAGTAGTCGTTGAGGAGTCGCTAGTAGTCCTAGTTGGAGGACAGGTACTGGAGGTGCCTGTTGCTACCCCAGACTTCAGGAGGCCTGGGCATAGTTTTTGAGAATAATTGGTACATTGACTCAGGCGGGATTGATTCTAGTGCACCGGCTAGTCCACAAATCAGGGGAGGAGTTCAGACTCCCACCGTCTACACTCCAGAGCAGTGAGATCATATTGGTCAGGTTCCAGTTGTCACGGCAGCACGACACGTGGTTTCAGTTCAGCCCGTGGTTAGGGTAGTAGCATCGGAGGAAAAATACCTTGGACTTGAGAGGTACAGGAAGTACAACCCTTCTATATTTTAGTGGATTGGCGGTAGATGGTGCCCCGAGTTTACTGGGGGAGTGTCACTATATTCTTTGTATTTCGGGTGTTGTGGAGACGAGCTGGATTGCTTTCGTCATGTCTCAGGTTCAGAGTAGCGGATGATCAGTGGTGGCGCCATATGAGTTGCGGTAACCTGACCGAGTTAGCTTCACCGGTGTGGATTCAATTTTCAGAGATGTTTTGAGGGAGGTTGCACCTCTGTTCCTTCAGGATGTACGGTGCGCGGAGTTTGAGCAGTGCGTCAGGGCGCTATGTCACTATTGGGATATGCCTTTAGATTCAGTGAGTTGACCAGATATACACCTCGTTTGGTTGCTTCCGTTTGGAGATGAGTCCGTAGAGTCATTGAGAAATTCAGACATGATATTCAGTTTAGCGAGACTCGAGAGTTAGAGTAAGATGCCTCGTTTTAGCAGGTAGAGGGGATCGCTCGCCGGTTAAGGAGCATAGGGAACAAGGAGCGAGAGGTCAGACGAGATCACAAGAGAGAGTTTTGGGAGGCGAGGAGGCCTTATAGACCGGAGTAATCTATTGTTCCTTACTATGGACCCAAGGTACGTCATGATACAAAATTTTGGGTCAACCAGTTCAGTTTGCATTACTAGCTTCGCATGGGCGCTTTTCAGGTACTCATGGGTCTCAGAGAATCCGTATTGTATGTTTTCCACAGCCACATCGGCAGAGAGATTTTTTTCAATGTGGAGATGTTAGCCATAGGGTGAGAGATTTTTCCAGGATCCAGGTAGGAGTGTTATAGCATGGTATTCAGGTGGGTAGAGGGCTCCCAAGAGGGGGAGGCCCGACCCACTGATGTTTTGCCTATAGTAAGCTAGAGGTCGTTGTGCCAAATATTATCACCCAGGTATGTCTTGATGTGCTAAAGTGGGGTACCAATTGTATTTCATCATAGTTATGTTGGTCAGGACAAGTCCCCCATATTTGTTGTTTCATTTATGAGTGATTTTCGTGTTTTACACTTTATTTTTGTGTTTTCTCCTATTGGGAGATTCTATGAGTAGTATCCGTGTCTATCGTTGTTTATTTCATTCTTGATAGTGGTGAAACTGGAAGTGACTCCTTGTTCTTCGTCGTAAGCTTTATGTGATTTTCCTGAGTATTTTGTTTACGAGTTGTGATTTGATCGAGATGTGAGATCAGCTAGCGTTATGATTTTATCAGCTAAGATGAATTAGTGGAGGAATTTCAATTGGTATGATATATTTTCGGCATCTTACATAGATTTGAGGGCGGGACCCTCGTGATTCTTTGTGATTTCATATGTTTGGATCGGACTGAGTACCGTAGTTGAAGTTATATCAGAATGGGATCCTTGTGATTTGTTCATATGCCTTTCTTCTTCCTTGTTATATTGCTCTTTTAATTCAGTATTGATAGAGAGGTATTCCTATGGGCTTGTTTGATAGTACCTTTATATGCTTCTATTTTAATATTCAGTCATTTCGTTATGTGCTTCTTTAGTTTAGCTTGCAGGATGTGTGCCCGGTGGTGTTAGCTGTGACCCAGTGATTCGGGTGTCTAATGATGAGGTCTTCGTGTTTAGTGCATCATTATCGGTATTATGGGATTTGGAAATAGATTTCTTCCATATGTGGGGCTAATTGCCAATGTTGAGTTGATTTCGGGCAGTTATTGTGATCAAAAGTGTTATTGAGCCTATGTGTGATGTGCTATGTTTTGTGGTCGTGCCTTCTGGGCGTAGACTTGAGTTGATGCAGCTGGTTGAGGCTAATACCGGATATGGATTTAGAATCAGGTCTTTTGGAAATGAGTAGAAGGCGAAGAAGTGAGGTATGAGGCTTATCGATGGTGATGAGAAGGCTATATTGTAGTTGTGATGGTGTCATTAGGCTTATGTGGGTTGGGGTGACGTGGGATCACCCGCGGCTATGTGTTCGAAGTGCTCAATCAGTGATTGGATGAGTTCAAAGTGAATCTTGGCACGTTCGAGGATGAACGTTTATTTAGGAGGGGGAGATTGTGATGACCCAAAAGGTCATCCCGTATATTTCTAGCTAATTTTGTGTTCCGAGGTCGTGAAAACCTCCTTCTATCTCACCTCGATTTACGTTCACAGCCCGGGCATGTAGCCGTGAAGTCTTTATGTGAAAAACTGATAAAAATGATAATTTTGTATTAGAAATTTGAATAAAGTTGACTTTGATCAACGTTTTTGGTAAACGGACCCGGACCCATGATTTGACGGTCTCGGAGGGGTCCGTAGGAAAATATGGGACTTGGGCATACGCTTGGGATCAAATTCCGAGGTCCCGAGTCCGAGAAAAGAATTTTTAAAGAAAACTGTTTTCTGAAAAATATAAAGGTTTTTGAAAATGAAATTTTAGGTGAAACCTGTGATATCGGGCCTGTATCATGGTTCCGGAGCCTGGTACAGGTTCGATATGACTTATATGTGTTATCTATGAAATTTGTTAAGAAACGGACTTAGTTTGACATGATTGAGACCTTAAATGCAAAACTTAATGTTTATAGAAGTTTTGAAGAATTCCATTGAGTTTTAGTTTAATTCATAGTTTTAGTGTTGTTTTATGTGGTTTGAAACCTCGAGCGAGTCCGGTTTAGTTTATAAGACTTTTTCGTGCATTTAGAAGGGGTCCCGGGGGCCTCGGGTGAGAGTCGGATGGGGTTCGGGTCAATTTTCCCTATTTTTGAACTGTTGATTGTTGTCTTCTGGTTTTCTTCTATGCGGTCGCATAGAGGTAATCGCGATCGCATAGCATTATTTAGACCCACCCAGTTTTCCTTCACTGTTATCGCGGTCGCATAGAACGTCTCTTCGGCTAGTGATATTTTACTCTACGCGATCGCATCTCGTTTTCCGCGATCACGCAGAAAAAAACACTTGGGCAGAATATACGTTTCAAAAATCAGGGGTTTCACCATTTTAAATATATTTTGACTTCTAGAACTCGGTTTTGGGCGATTCTTTGAAGGTTTTTCACACAAATAGAATGGGTAGGTGTTCTTCCACTAGAATTAATTATATTTCATGAATTAGTTCTTGTTTTTATCATTTAAATTGTGTTTTGGGTTGAGGAAATTGTGGGTTTTGAAAGAAAATTTCTAAAATTAAAAATCATGATTTGAAGGGCCAAGTGGTATCGAAATTTAATAAATTTAGTATGGCTGAACTCGTATCGGAATGGATAATCGTTTTTTGTAAAAATTTTCGGGTTTTGAGGTGCGGGCCTAGGGGTCGAATTTTGGGTCGATTTTTTTTATAATATTGTAAAGAATGAGAATTTATTATTCGGAATAGTTCCTTATACGTTTTATATGTATTTTGAAGTTATTTTAGTTGATTTTGAGCCGTCTGGAGGCCTTCCCGCCCGAGAAGTCTATTTTTGAGTACCGGGTTGTCGTCTTTGAGGTAAGTATATTGCCTAACCTTGCGTGGGGGAACTACCCCTTAGGATTGAGTCTTCTATGTTGATTGTAGTCCGCATACGCGAGGTGACGAGTGCGTACTCAGACTTATTTGCAAATAGATTGCCATTTTGGCATTTTAGGTCCTTATGTTCCCCGCATATGAATTGAAATTGTTATATCTGAATTCTTGATTTCTAGTTTTATCTCTCCTTGCTCAAATTAGAAGTACTTGCCTAGCATTCCTTGTTTCTTATTTGATCTTTATTGGCTTAAATGAAGACTTTGCCTTTCCTACCGTTATACTATATCTTTCTTCATACACTGCCTATGTGACTAAAACTAGTATAATATCGCCCTATTATTTTCTAACAAGTAATTGGAATATCTATATGTTGGTTTTAAGCATGCTCGTGAGTCGTACATTGTGATTTCAATGATTTTCCCTTAAGTACTACTTAGTTTTAATTGATGACCGCCCATGTTGATGGTAATGCTTTGTTGCTGCCTATTTACTGAGCATTGTTCAAGTTGAGTTTACTCGGTGAAGCTAATTGTCTAACTGAGATTGGTTATAGCTTATTCCCTTGCCGGGATGATTTTGTTTATTGGTTGCCAACCTGAATATATAGAATCGTTGCTATATTTGCCTTGTTTTCCCCTCGTTATTCTGCTTCTCTTTGTGCTTGGCATTCCTTTCAATGGCTACTACTTATGAGTGAGTTTTTACCATTTTTGTGATTTAAGTCTTTGTATTGATTTGCTCATCTCACTTTGCATTCGGTCTTGTTTGCTTTTCCGCCGGTTGTGTCAATGTATGTTGTTTCTGTCGTATTTTGGTTTTTTTCCTCAGTGGCTACATTGCATATTTAAATTGGGACTATGGAACGAGATCCAAGAGCTTTCCCCCTGTACTGCATTGCATATTTAAATTGGGATTACGGACCGAGATTCGGTAGCTTTCCCCCTGTACTACACCGCATATTTAAATTGAGAGCGGAGATCCGGGAGCTTTCCCCCTGTACTGCATTGCATATTTAAATTGGTACTACAGACGGAGATCCGGGAGCTTTCCCCCTGTACTGCATCGCATATTTAAATTGGGACTACGGACGAGATTCGGGGAGCTTTCCCCCTGTACTGTATTTCATGAAAAATTTTGAGTTGCGGACTAAGTTCCGGTGATTTTATCATTGAGGAAATTTGTATCGAATGATATATATATATACATATTGAAAAGTATAGCTTAAAAGCAATTATCTAGGAAAAGTTATGTCTGAAGGACTTCTATTTCGAAAGTATATTTGAAAAGTATTTGTCTTGCAGAAAAATGATATTTGAAAGAGCAGTATTTGGGAAAGTATATTTGAACACCACGTATTTTGAAGGGACTATGTTTTAATGTTTTCTCTTTATAAAAATATATAAATATACATTCAGAGAAAGTATGTTTCAAAGAAGAAATTTCTCTATTCCGAAATGATTATATTTTTAAAGCTTTCGAAATAAATTCACGATTTAAAGGTTTTCACTTGAAGGTTTGACCAGCTTTATTGAGTTTATAGGCTAAGGCCTGAGGTGAATAAATTGATGTGGTGCTGAGTTGCTTGTGTTTTATTGGGTTGTGATTCTTGACATTTGGCTCGAATTCTTTCCATTCTCTTTGCGTATTTCTATTATGCCGTCTGTTTATCGTAATTATTGAATTTTCTTTCGTATTATTCGATCGTACCGTTAATTATATCGAAAAATCTTTAGATAGATATTCTATTTCGGTCATTGGTACATTTATGTCTTTTTACTTATTATACCGATTGTCTCTTGACTAGTCCTCATCACTACTTCATCGAGGTTAGTCTTGATACTTACTGGGCACCGTCGTGGTGTGCCCATACTACACTTTGCGTATTTTTGTATGCAGATCCAGGTTATTGTTATTGTTAGTTGCATGGATTGTTGATGAGGAGACTCAAGGTAAACCTGTTGTTGTATTCGCAGTCTTCGGAGTCACCTTCCTGTTTATGTCAATTGTACTTATTATTTCTAAACAGTTGTATTTAGATTCGGTTGAAAGATGTCGTAGAGCTTATGACTTGTAATCACCGGGTTTTGGGAAATTATAAACTCTGTCAAGATTTCTATATTGATAATGTTATAATTCCTTTATTTTTGTTGTTGTTCAGTGATAATGTTAGGCTTACCTAGTCCCTAAGACTAGGTTCCATCACAATACCCAACGGAGGGAAATTTGGGTCGTGACAATGTTGTGTTTGCATGCGGCCGCTTCGTAATTTATATCCCGTGAGCGGAGTGATTCATTCCCCCTACTCTCGTGGGAGCGGCTCGTACGCCACGACAGGGTAATATATGCATATATGGTTCGCATCGTTCGACGCTTCGGCAGTGCACAGTTATAATTATTATGTTGGCCCAGGCCGGATGTCCTTATTCCACTATGTGCATGCTATTTGCTTGATGTTTTTATAACTATTGAGCTGTGAAATATCGTGGAAGAACGAACTGAAAACTTGTATATTGGTGTTTCACCACGTATTTTGGGTTTTAATTACGATTCAATATTTATTTCTTTACTATCCATGCTTATATGCTGTCCTCTTTTAAAATATCACCAAAATATAATGTTTGGACCCTAGTAAGTGTCAAGTTGACCTCTCGTCACTACTTGTTCGAGATTAGGCGGGATACTTACTGGGTACATATTGTTTATATACTCATCTAACGCTCTGTACTTAATTGTACAGGTTTTGAGGCAGGTGCATCTGGGTACCAGTCCGGAGCTCGTTCCTTATTTATACCGCGGTCGAAGCTACACGGTGAGCTGCTTCTCTTGGCGACTCCCAGTAGTACTTTGGAGCTATTCTTTTTCCATTTTTGTCTATATTTACTCAGATAGTAGGATAGACTTTTATTCTTTAGATATTATTCTACTAGATGCCTGTAGACTTGTGACACTAGTTCCTGGAACACACGCTAGTAGACTTTATTACTGGGATGTAATCGTTAATTATGACTTCATGAGTATTTATTTTGCATAAAGTTTCCTAAGTTATCCGTTTCTACTTGATGTCTCAAAACTAAGTTAAGCAAGTGTTGAAAATATTTTTGGTAAACTACATGAAATTCACTAGTAGATAATGGTTTGCTTGCCTGACTGCGGTGTTGGGCGCCATCGCGACCTGGGTTCGAATTTGGGTCGTGACAACAGGGTAACAGAGTGCTAGGTTCATGTAGGTCTCACAAGTTAGGGGCAAAACCAATAGAGTCTTGTGGATCGGTACGGAGACGTCTGTATTTTTCTTCGGGAGGCTATAGGGTGTTAGGAAATCTCTCTTTATTCATCTTCTAATCGTGCAGTTGATTGTATACTAAATATCACTCTTCTATTCTCTCACAGATGGTGAGGACACGTGCAGCTGACATTCCGGACTGGGGAGGGGCTGCTACCCCCGTCATCCGAGGCCGTGGCAGAGGCTGGGGGAGGGCACCGGCCCGATGTAGGGGACGAGGGAATCTCAGAGTTGTACCAGTAACACCCCTAGGGGATCCAGTAGAGGATCCTACCACTGAGGAGGAGGGCGAGGTGTCCGTAGCAGATCCTGCCCCTTTGGACTTTATGACAACGCCAGGATTTCAGGAGGTCATGGGTCGTATGATGCGGTTCATGGACACCATGACTCAGGCTGGTTTATTTCCAGCAGATCCGGCCAAATCTCAGGCGGGAGGGGGATCACATACCCCTAATGTACAGGCCGCCAGACATGCATAAGCAGTATATCAGACCCCGGGTACACTGCTCGTGGGAGGAGTCCAGCCAGCACCAGCAGCACCTGAGGTCAGACCAGTTGCAGACGGTGATCCGCAGAAGTTATTAGACAGGTGGACCAGACTGCACCCTGCACAGGATATTATTGGTAGGTCCAGGGACAGACTGCACAACATGAGGATACTGGAGTCTCAGGGAGTTGACTTCACTATTTTCACCTAGAGGGCAGGGCTCGCAGATGGTGGCAGTCCTACATTCTTGGTAGACCGGCAGATTTTCCTCCCTTCACTTGGGAGCAGTTCACTCAGTTATTCCTGCACAGATACATTCCACTCTCTGAGAGGGAAGAGGTGCGGTATCAGTTTGAGCAGGTGGAGTAGGGTCAGATGTCAGTGACCGACTACGAGGCTAGGTTTTCTGAGTTATCTCGTCATGCACTCATGATACTTCCTACTGACGCAGACAAAGTGCGGAGATTTGTAGCTGGGTTGTATCTAGGTATTAGGGACAAGATGTTCCGAAAGGTAGATATAGGGACTCCTTATCTGCTTGTAGAAGAGATTGCTCACAGGATCGAGGGTTATCGATCGAGGAGGAGAGAGCAGGAGCAGCAGGATAAGAGAGCTAGATCTTCTAGGGATTTCAGAGGTGCTCCAGCTAGGGGCAGAGGTCATTTTGGTAGGGGCCAGCCCAGTAGGCTTCGATATTCAGCAACCCCACCACCTCTACGAGGTGTTCCAGCGAGGCCTTATTTCAGCGTTATGCCGGAGAGTTCTTATCGCCCGCCAGTTATTCAGGGTTCCTCCGGCGGGTATTCTGGTCATCAGCGGTCTTCCAGCCCTTACTTCGGTGCTATGCCCGAGAGTTCACATCGCCCTCCAACTATTTAGGGTTCTTTCTCAGGGCAGCCAGCCATGGTGCTGGGAGGTTGTTATGAGTGTGGGAATCCAGGTCACATGAAGAGGCATAGTCCCAGGCTTCGGGGCAAGGCAGTGCAGCAGGGTCACCAGCCTATGAGATCAGCACCAACGGTTCGGCCACTCAGACGTGGAGGACAGGCTGGTAGGGCTAGGCAGGGGAAGCCCAGTCAGCTCCTGTTTATTTCGGTGGAGGTCATTCATCTGTCTCTCCACCCAGATTCTATGCTATTCCGGCCAGATCAGATGTAGTGACCTCAGATGCCGTAATAACAGGTATTATGTCAATATGCGGTAGAGATGCATCAATATTATTCGATTCAGGGTCCACTTATTCATATGTATTAGCCTTATTTGCTCATTACTTGGATAGTCCTTGTGAGTCCTTAGGTACTCCTGTTTATGTGTCCACTCCCATGGGCGATTTTTGGTTGTGGACCGGATTTATCGGCCCTGTGTGGTTACATTCTGTGGGTTTGAGACCAGAGCAGAACTCATGTTGCTTGATATGGTTGATTTTAAGGTCATCCTTGGCATGGTTGTCTGTCTCCCTATCATGCCATTCTAGATTGCCATGCCAAGACTATTACTCTAGCCACGCCCGAGTTGCCGAGATTGGAGTGGAGAGGTTCCTCAATTAGTGCCGCTAGTCGGGTTATTTCTTTCTTGGATGCTCGACATATGGTCGAGAAGGGTTGTTTGGCTTATCTTGCGTATGTACGGCACACCGCCACAGAGTCTCCGACGACTAATTCAGTGCCGGTAGTTTGAGAGTTTGATGATGTATTCCCTTCAGACCTTCTAGGCATGCCACCAGATCGTTACATTGATTTTTGCATTGACATAGCCCCAGGAACCCAGCCTATATCTATTGCCCCGTATCGTATGGCTTCGAAGGAATTTAGGGAAGTGAAAGAACATCTTGAGGAGTTTCTAGCTAAGGCGTTTACCTGACTGAGTGTATCTCCTTGGTGTGCTCCAGTGTTATCTGTGAAAAAGAAGGATGGGACTATGCGGATGTGTATTGACTACCACCAGTTGAACAAGGTCACCATCAAGAAAAAGTACCTATTGCCGCGTATCGATGATTTTTTTGACCAGTTGCAAGGTGCTCGGGTGTTTTCTAATATTTACCTAAGATCGGGGTACCATCAGTTGAAGATTCGGGACTCGGATGTTCCGAAGACTGCCTTCCGTTCGAGATATGGTCATTAAGAGTTCCTAGTAATGTCCTTTGGCCTGACTAGTGCTCCAGCGGCATTTATGGATATGATAAACAGGGTGTTCAAGCCTTATATTGATTCTTTTTTCATCATCTTCATTGATGACATTTTGATTTACTCACGTAGCCTGGGGGAGCGCGAGCAGTATTTGAGAGTTGTGCTCCAGACTTTGCGAGAATAAAAGTTGTATGCTAAGTTCTCCAAGTGTAAGTTTTTGCTGGAGTCTGTGGAATTCTTGGAGCATGTGGTATCCGAGGGTATCAAGGTTGATCCTAAGAAGATTAAAGCAGTTTAGAGTTTGCCACGCCCTACTTCAGCTACAGAGATCAGGAGCTTTTTCGGTCTGGAATGTTACTATCACCGATTTGTGGAAGGTTTTTCATCCATTGCAGCCCCTCTGACTAGATTGACCCAAAATAATGCCCCATTTCGATGATCTGACGAATGTGAGGGAAGCTTTCAGAAGCTCAAGACAGCATTAACCTCAGCACTAGTTCTAGTGTTTCCTTCTGGTTCTGGGATGTATACATTTTATTGCGACGCTTCACGCGTTGGTTTGGGTCGTGTGTTGATGCAGGAGGGACGAGTTATTGCATATGCTTCACGACAGCAGAAGGTTCATGAGAAGAATTACCCTGTGCACGATCTGGAGTTGGCGGCGATTGATCATGCTCTTAATATTTTGAGGCACTACTTGTATGGGGTGCCCGGAATCGAATTCCGAGGTCCCAAGTCCGAGAAATGAATTTTTAAAAGAAATTGTTTTCTGAAAAATATAATAGATTTTGAAAATGAAATTTGAGGCGAAACCTGTGATATCGGGCCCGTATCATGGCTCTGGAGCCCGGTATAGGTTTGATATGATTTATATGTGTTATCTGTGAAGTTTGGTAATAAACGGACTTCGTTTGACGTGATTCGGACCTTAAATGCAAAATTTGATGTTTAAAGAAGTGTTGAGAAATTTCATTGATTTTGAGGTTTAATTCTATGTTTATGATGTTATTTTGGTGATTTGATTACACGAATAAGTCCGTAGGATGTTGTAGAGGTTGTATGCATATATGGTTTTGAGTCCTGGGGGTCTCGGGTGTCATTCGGATAGGCTTCGGACAAACATTCCTCATTTTTTTCACTGTTGAACCTGTCATCTGGTTTCCTTCTATGCGATCACATAGATGAAGTCGCGATCGCATAGTGTTGCTTTGGACCCTCCAGTTTTTCGTTCACTACGATCGCATAACTCCATCCGTGATCGTAGAAGCCAGTCTGCCCCTTATACGCGATCGCATAAGATTCTCCTCGATCACGGAGAACATCTTACACCAACATCCATTTCATTTTATGCGATCGCGCCTCGATTCCTGTGATCACGATCCACAAAGCACCTGGGCAGAATATAAGTTTTCCAAAATCGGGGTTTCACCATTTCAAAAATATTTTGACATCTAGAACTCGGTTTTGGGCTATTCTTTGAGGTTTTTTCACACAAATAGAATGGGTAAGTGTTCTTCCACTATAATAAATTATATTTCATGAATTAGTTATTTTCTTTATCATTTAATTTGTGTTTTGGGTTAAGAGGATTGTGGGTTTTGAAAGAAAACTTCAAAAATGAAAATTTATGATTTGAATGACGAAATGTTATCGGAATTGGATAAATTTAGTATGGGTGAACTCGTATCGGAATGGGTAATTGGAATTTTAAAAATTTGTCGCGTTCTTAAGTGCGGGTCCGGGGGTCGACTTTTGGGTCAAGTTTTATAATTTTGTAAATATTGAAACTTTATTGTTCGGGTTAGTTCCATATACGTTTTATGTGTATTTTGAAGTTGTTTTCGTAGAATTTGAGCCTTCTGGAGGTCTTTTTGCCCGAGAAATCTATTATTGAGTACCGGGTTGTCATCTTTGAGGTAAGTATCTTGCCTAACTTTGTGGGGGGGAACTACCCCTTAGGATTGAGTCTTCCTTGTTGATTGTAGTCCGTGTATACAAGGTGATGAGTGCATACTCAGACTTATCTGTTAATGGATTGGCCTTTTAGGACTCGTACGTTCTTATGTTACCTGTGTATGAGATGTAATTGTTACGTTTTAATCCTTGGGTGTTAATTTCATCCTTTCCTGCTTAAATTAGAATTACTTGCTTTTGGATTCCTTTGTTGGCTATTTGATCTTAATTGACTTAATTGAATATCTTACCGCTCTTATCTTCATGCTATACTAGCTTCCTAAAACTGCCAAATTGACTATACTAGTGTTATCTAGCTTTATCATTGTTTAACCTTAGTTAGAACACCAGTTCGTTGGTCTCTAGCATGCCCGTGAGTCTTACATTGTGCTTTACATGATTTTTCCCTTATGTGCTACTTGGATCAACTTGATAAACATTTATGTTGTTGGTGTTTTCTTGATGTTGCCTATTATTGGGCCCTTGTTTGAGCTGAGTTTTATTTCATAAAGTTAATTGTTGAGGCGAGATTTGTTATAGTTGTTTCCCTTGCCGGGATGATTTTGTTTCATTGTTGACTCCCTTGCCGGGATGGTATGATTTCTGTTGCTGTTTATTTTGTTAATGATACTGTTTGCGTTGTTGACTCCCTTACCGGGATGTTGTGATTTATGGGTTTTGTCATTGATTCCCAGATGTTGTGATTTATGGTTCCTATTGTTGATTTCCCTTGTTAAATTGTTATTTATTTATTTATTGCACGAGGGGACATTCTGTGCCGAGTGTTTGTGAGGTTATGCATGAGGGGACATTCCGTGCCGAGTGTTTATTTATTTATTGCACGAGGGGACATTCCATGCCAAGTGTTTGTGAGTTTATGCACGAGGGGACATTCCGTGCCGAGTGTTTATTTATTTATTGCACGATGGGACATTCTGTGCCGAGTGTTTGTGAGGTTATGCATGAGGGGACATTCCATGCCGAGTGTTTATTTATTTATTGCACGAGGGGACATTCCGTGCCGAGTGTTTGTAAGGTTATGCACGAAGAAACATTCTGTGCTGAGTGTTTATTTATTTATTGCACGAGGGAAATTTCCGTGCCGTATTTATGCATTAATATTTCCATTGTTCCTGTTTGCTATTTGTTGCATTTGTTTTGGTGGGGATGAGAGTAGAAGCACGAAGGGTGATGTCGTGCACTTGTCTTTGCATTTTATTCTGCTATTATAAATTTTGATATTCCTACTAATCTCTTACTACATTTATTGGCAAGATTTGATATTCCTCTGGTACTACATAGCAAAATTTTTGAGTTACGCACTGAGTTCCGGTGGATAAATCTTGAGGAGATTTCAATCAAGGGATTTTATTGAAAAGTATTATTGAAAAATCAATGGTTTGAATGATTATACTTGAATGACTTTTACATCGAAGGTATAGTTGAAAAGCACTAGTCTTGCCTAAAATGATATCTGGAATTCATTTATTGGGAAAGCATCCTTGGGAAGTTTCGTATTTTGAAAGAAACTATGTTTTACATAATTCTCTCTACTAAATATACTTATACCTACTTTTCGAGAAAGTATGTTTTCAAAGGAAACTCTTCCATACAAAAATGATTTTATTTGCAAAAGGTTTTTCGTATGAACTGCTGTTTAAAGATTTCTACCAGTTACGAATTTTAATGGCTAAGGCCCGATGTGAGCAAACCTACGTAGATTTGAGTTATTGGTGTTCTCTATTCTATTGTGTTTCCTTTTGGTTTAGCTTGTTGTGTTGTCCATCTTTCTATGTATTTTTGTAATGTTTCGTGATTGATTTCTGACATTTCCTTCTGCTTTATATTGTCATGGTTGTAAATTATTCCGTGAAGTCTTAGATAGATGTAACATTCGGTCATTTCTATATTCATGTTATTTATTTTGACGACCAATGGTGTCTTGACTAGTCCTCGTCACTACTCCTCCGAGGTTAGTCTTGATACTTACTGGGCACCGCTGTGATGTGCTCATACTACACTTCTGCACATTTTTGTGTGCAGATCCAGGTATATATTGTAGTAGTTGTGTGGATGATTGTCAAGGAGAATCAAGGTGACCTGCTGCTGCGTTCGCAGGCGTCGAAGTCACCTTCCTTGTATTTATTATATACACTGTTGTATTTATTTCGAAACAGATGTAGTTAGAAGTTGTAGAAGGTTCGTAGAGCTTATAACTTGCATTACCGGTTTTGGGAAAGTTTGTGCATTTTGTTGAGATTTTATATCGAGACTGTTAGTTTTCCTTTTATTATTGTTGTTATTCAGTAACTGTTAGGCTTACCTAGTCCCTAAGACTAAGTGACATCACGATACCCAGGGGAGGGAAATTTGGGTCGTGACAAGTTGGTATCAGAGCCCTAGGTTCATAGGTGATAAGAGTCATAAGCGAGTTTATTAGAGTCTTGCGGATCGGTACGGAGACGGCTTTACTTATCTTCGAGAGGCTACGGAACTATTAGGTCAAATTCACTTCCTTCATTCTTATCATGCGAGTTCATTGATCTTGAAGTTTGAAATTATCGTTCCATTCTCTGACCGATGGTGAGGAAACGAACAGCGGTTCCTGATGGTGTTACCCCGAAGAAAATGCCGCAAGGGTTAGAGACAGGGGCCAATGAGGAGCATGTGCCGCAGTTAAGATGCCTTCCAAAGCAGCCGTTGAGGAGTCGCCAGTACTTCTAGTTGGGGGACAGGTATTGGGGGTGCATGTTGCTAACACAGACATCAGGAGACCTACACGCACTTTTGAGTATAAGTGGTACATTCACTCAGGCAGCGTTGATTCTAGTCCACCAATTGCTTCACATATCATGGGAGGAGTTCAGACTCCCATCGTCTCCACTCTAGAGCAGTGTGATCATGTTGGTCAGATTCCAGTTGTCCTGGCAACACGACATGTGGTTTCAGTTCAGTCGTGGTTAGGGTAGCAGCAGCGAGGGAAGAACACCTTGGACTTGAGAGGTACTGGAAGTACCACCCTCCTATCTTTCAGTGGATGGGCGTCAGATGGTGCCCAGGGTTTCCTGGAGGAGTGTCAATATATTCTTCATACTTCGGGTATTGTGGAGACGAGCGGGATTGCTTTTTCCACGTCTCAGGTTCAGAGTAGTGGGTTGATCAGTGGTGGAGGCATATGAGTTGGGGTAACCGGCCCGAGTTAGCTTCACTTGCATGGGTTCAGTTTTCTGAGATGTTTTGAGGGAGGTTGCACCTCAGTTCCTTCGGGATGTACGGCGTGCAGAGTTTGAGCAATTGCGCCAGGGCGCTACGTCACTATTGGAGTATGCCGTTAGATTCAGTGAGTTGGCCAGATATACACCTCGTTTGGTTGCTTCAGTTAGGGTATGAGTCCTTAGAGTTTTGAGAGATTCAGACATGATATTCGGTTCAGCGGGACTCGAGGGTTAAAGTGGGATTCCTCATTTCAGCAGGTAGCGGGGATTGCTCGTGGGTTAGAGAGAATGTGGGATTGGGAGAGAGAGGACAAAAGAGATCAGGGAGAGAGTTCAGGAAGGCAATGAGGCCTCGTAGATCGGAGGAATCTACTGGTCCGTATTATGGAGGCAAGGTATGACACGGTAGAAGTTTAGGGTTCTTTCTCAGGGCATCCAGCTATGGTGCTGGGAGGTTGTTATGAGTGTGGGAATCCAGGTCACGTGAAGAGGCATAGTCCCAGGCTTCGGGGCAAGGCAGTGCAGCAGGGTCACCAGCCTATGACATCAGCACCAACGGTTCGGCCACCTAGAGGTGGAGGACAGGCTGGTAGGGCTAGGCAGGGGAAGCCCAGTCAGCTCCTGTTTATTTCGGTGGAGGTCATTCATCTGTCTCTCCACCCAGATTCTATGCTATTCCAACCAGATCAGATGTAGTGACCTCAGATGCCGTAATAACAGGTATTATGTCAATATGCGGTAGAGATGCATCGATATTATTCGATCCAGGGTCCACTTATTCATATGTATTAGCCTTATTTCCTCATTACCTGGATATTCCTTGTGAGTCCTTAGGTAATCCTATTTATGTGTCTACTCCCATGGGCGATTTTTTGTTGTGGACCGGATTTATCGGCCCTGTGTGGTTACATTCTGTGGGTTTGAGACCAGAGCAGAACTCATGTTTCTTGATATGGTTGATTTTAAGGTCATCCTTGGCATGGATTGGCTGTCTCCCTATCATGCCATTCTAGATTGCCATGCCAAGACTATTACTCTACCCACGCTCGAGTTGCCGAGATTGGAGTGGAGAGGTTCCTCAATTAGTGCCACAAGTCGGGTTATTTCTTTCTTGAATGCTCGACATATGGTCGAGAAGGGTTGTTTGGCTTATCTTGCGTATGTACGGCACATCGCCGCCGAGTCTCTGATGACTGCTTCAGTGCCGGTAGTTTGAGAGTTTGATGATGTATTCCCTTAAGACCTTCCAGGCATGCCACCAGATTGTTATATTGATTTTTGCATTGACATAGCCCCAGGCACCCAGCCTATATCTATTGCCCCGTATCGTATGGCTTCGAAGGAATTGAGGGAAGTGAAAGAACATCTTGAGGAGTTGTTGGCTAAGGAGTTTACCTGACTGAGTGTATCTCCTTGGTGTGCTCCAGTGTTATTTGTGAAAAAGAAGGATGGGACTATGCGGATGTGTATTGACTACCACCAGTTGAACAAGTTCACCATCAAGAAAAAGTACCTATTACCGCGTATCGATGATTTGTTTGACCAGTTGCAAGGTGCTCGGGTGTTTTCTAATATTGACCTAAGATCGGGGTACCAGATTCGGGACTCAGATGTTCCGAAGACTTCCTTTCGTACGAGATATGGTCATTAAGAGTTCCTAGTAATGTCCTTTGGCCTGACTAGTGCTCCAGCGGCATTTATGGATATGATAAACAGGGTGTTCAAGCCTTATATTGATTCTTTTTTAATCATCTTCATTGATGACATTTTGATTTACTCACGTAGCTTGGGGGAGCGCGAGCAGTATTTGAGAGTTGTGCTCCAGACTTTGCGAGAATAAAAGTTGTATGCTAAGTTCTCCAAGTGTAAGTTTTTGCTGGAGTCTGTGGAATTCTTGGAGCATGTGGTATCCGAGGGTATCAAGGTTGATCCTAAGAAGATTAAGGCAGTTCAGAGTTTGCCACGCCCTACTTCAGCTACAGAGATCAGGAGCTTTTTCGGTCTGGAATGTTATTATCACCGATTTGTGGAAGGTTTTTCATCCATTGCAGCCCCTCTGACTAGATTGACCCAGAATAATGCCCCATTTCGATGATCTGATGAATGTGAGGGAAGCTTTCAGAAGCTCAAGACAGCATTAACCTCAGCACTAGTTCTAGTGTTTCCTTCTGGTTCTGGGATGTATACAGTTTATTGCGACGCTTCACGCGTTGGTTTGGGTCGTGTGTTGATGCAGGAGGGACGAGTTATTGCATATGCTTCACGACAGCAGAAGGTTCATGAGAAGAATTACCCTGTGCACGATCTGGAGTTGGCGGCGATTGTTCATGCCCTTAAGATTTTGAGGCACTACTTGTATGGGGTGCCTTGTGAGGTTTATACAGATCGCCGCAGTTTGCAGCACTTTTTCAAGCAAAGAGATCTTAATTTGAGGCAGCATAGGTGGCTTGAGTTGCTGAAGGATTATGACATCACCATTATTTATAATCCGGGCATGTCAAACGTGGTTGTAGATGCCTTAAGCAGGAAGGCAGATAGTATGGGTAGTTTGGATTTCATTTCAGCAGAGGAGAGACCTCTATCTTTGGACATTCAGTCCTTGGCTAGTCGCCTGGTGAGGTTGGATCTTTCAGAGCCCAGCCGAGTTCTTGCATGTGTGGTGGCTCAGTCTTCATTATTGGGGGAGATCAAAACTCGGCAGTATGATGATCTGCACTTGTTGGCTCTTCGGGAGACAGTGGTACAGGTTGATGCCAAGGAGCTTTCTATTCGCGAGGATGGTGTTCTGAGACTTCAGGTTCTCTTATGTGTCCCTAATGTTGATGGCCTGCGGGAGAGGATTCTAGAGGAGGCTCATAGTTTGCGGTATTCTATTCATCCTGGTGCTACGAAGATGTATCGTGATTTGAGGCAGCATTTCTGGTGGAGGTGGATGAAGAAAGACATAGTGGAGTATGAGGCTAGGTGTTTAAATTTCCAGCAGGTTAAATATGAGCACCAGAGTCCAGGAGGCCTACTTCAGCAGATGCTCATACCTGAGTGGAAATGGGAGTGCATCATTATGGACTTCGTAGTTGTATTGCCTCGTACCTTGCAGAAGGTTGATGCGGTTTGGGTCATTGTGGATAGGTTGACCAATTCGGGAGATAGTTCGTTTGCACGGTGTGCCTGTGTCTATTGTATCAGATCGAGGTCCACAGCTCACCTCGTACTTCTAGAGAGCCGTACAGAGTGAGTTAGGCACCCGGGTAGAGCTCAACACAACATTCCACCATAAGAACATCAGGCAGTCGGAGCGGATAGCTCAGATATTGGAGGACATGCTCAGGGCATGTCCGATTGACTTTGGAGGAGATTGTGACCAATTCTTGCCTTTGGCCGAGTTTTCTTATAATAATAGTTATCAGCCCAGCATTGAGATGGCTCTATTTGAGGCCTTGTATGGTCGGCGATGTCATTCTCCCATAGGGTGGTTTCAGCCTGGTGAGGCTAACCTATATGGCACCGATCTGGTGAAGGATGACTTGGAGAAGGTGAAGTTGATTCAGGAGAGACTTCGCACTGCACAGTCCAGACAGAAGAGTTACGCAGATCAGAAGACGCGTGATGTATCATTTATGGAGGGCGAGAAGGTTATGTTGAAGGTCTCGCCGATGAAGGGTATTATGAGGTTTGGGAAGAATGGCATGCTCAGCCCGAGGTTTTTAGATCCATTCAAGGTGTTGAGGTGAGTTAGGGAGGTTGCCTAAGAGCTTTCCTTACCTCCTAGTTTATCAGGAGTTCACCCGGTCTTTCATGCATCCATGCTCCGGAGATACCATGGCGACTTCTCTCACGTAATAGATTTCAGCACCATTAAGTTGGATGAGAGATTGGGCTACGAGGAGGAGCCAGTTGCTATTATTGACAGGCAGGATCGCCAGTTGAGGTCCAAGAGGGTTTCCGCCGTAAAGGTCCAATTGAGGGGCCAACTAGTCGCGGAGGCGACTTGGGAGTCCGAGTAGGGCTTGTGGAGCAGATATCCACACTTATTCAGCATTCCAGGTATGATTCTAGACCCGTTCGATGACGAACATTTGTTTAAGAGGTGGAGAATGTAACTACCCGACCGGTCGTTTTGCGTTCTAGAACCTCGTGCCCCTAAATGATACTTCCCGTATTTTCTTTTGCTGATTTATGACTTGCGGGGATGGGTGGTTTGAGGTTTTGAGGACTTTGGAGTGGTATAGGAACGTTTCGTTCCTTAACGTTGGCCTTTAAGGCCAAGTTTGACTTCGGTCAACATTTTTAGTAAACGACCTCGGAATCGAGATTCGAAGGTACTAGTAGGTTCGTATGATAATTTCAGACTTAGGCGTGTGTTCGTAACGGGTTTTGGATAACCCGGGGGCGTTTCGGCACCTAATTGTGAATTAAGGTTTCCTTAAGTTCAAACTTGAGGTTTGGAATGTGTTTTTGTGTTATCAAGTTCCAAACGGAATTCCGAGACCGGGAATAGTTTTTTTATGTCATTTATGACTTGCTCACAAAATTTTGTATCATTCCGAATAGTATAAGTAGGTTCGACGTATTAAAAGTGAATTCAAGAACTTAAAGTTCTTAAGTTTGATCCAAAATGTTTTGGGGTATGATTTTTAGATTTAGTGCTATTTCAGAAATTGCAAAAGCTCGAGCGAGTTCGTATTATGATTTAGTACTTCTTGGTATATTTGGACAGGGTCTCGGGTTGGCCCAGATGCCATTTGGGCATCGAGCGAGGCAAAAACCAGCCTTAAATGACTGCTGGTGCACCAGATCTGGTACGACCGCACCTGCGGAGGGAAAGTTGCAGGTGCGAGACCCCTTCTGCGGTCCCAGCCTCACAGGTGCGACTCTGGAGGGAGCTGCCCATTTCCGCACATGCGGACTCCTTTTCGCAGAAGCAGAGCCGCAGGTGCAGACTCCGCTCCGCAGGTGCGAAGCCAGGCCCCCTTCCCCTTCTCCGCAAATGTGAGATTTTTCATGCAGATGCGAGACCACAGGTGCGGCCCTAGAGCCGCAGGTGCGAAAAGCCTGTATGCAGTGAGCTACGTTTTAAATAGGAGACTTAGCCATTTTTGAACACTATTCTTCATCTTTGGGAGATTTTGAGAGCATGCAAGGAAGGTATTCGACCTAGCTACTGTAAGGTAAGTAATTCCTACTATAAATTTAGCTGAATACTTGAATTCTTAGGAAGATTAACACATCAAATTAGTCGGAATCATGGGTTTAGAGTAAAACCTAGGTTTTTGACAAAAACGGTAAACTACCAAGAAATTTGTTAAGGAATCATAAAAAAACTATATAATATTGATCCTTAGGCCATGGGTGATAGTTTCCTTCAAAAATTTCCGGAATCTGAGCATGTGGGCACGGAGGTTTATTTTAGGGTTTTCCCAATTTAGGTTGAAATGATAATTTAAGTAGGAGAATTAAGGACTTTGGAGTATAAACTGATTTGTTTATGCAATATTTGACTAGTTTCGAGTCTTTGGGCGACGAACATGGAGTTTCGGGCGCATTCTTTACACGAGAAGTAGACTTGACCCGAGGTAAGTCTCCTTTCTAACCTTGTAAGAGGGAATTTTCCCCATAGGTGATATAAATTTTTATGTGTTATTGTTTGTGGGGGACTACGTATGTGCGAGGTGACGAAAGCCCGTGCATAGTGACTATTATTGTTATGTCCAGGTAGTTAGGCCCATGCCCTGCCATGTGAATATCATTAACTTGAGTTATATGATTTGTAACTTCATTGTATGCAACTTTGTTTCAAGAAAACAGAGAATTTGGTGTTTTAAAAGAATTGTTATTTGGAAAGGATTTAAAGAAAGATGTTGTGTTTGCATGCGACCGCTTCGCAATTTATATCCCACGAGCGATGTGATTCTTTCCCCCTGCTCTCATGGTAGCGGGACACATGCCACGGCAAGTTAATAGATACATCTATGGTTCGCGTCATTTTACCCTTCGGTAGTGCACAGTTATTATTATTATGTTGGCCCGGGACGGATGTCCTTATTCCACTATGTGCATGCTATTTGCTTGATGTTTTTGTGACTGTTGAGCTGTGAAATATCCTGGAAGAACAAACTGAAAACTTGTTTATTGGTGCTTTACCACGTATTTAGGTTTTGATTACGATTCAAAATTTATTTCTTTACTATCCATGCTTACCTGTTGTCCTCTTTTAAAATATCACCTAAATATATTGTTTGGACCCTAGTAAGTGTCAAGTCGACCTCTCGTCACTACTTCTTCGAGATTAGGCGGGATACTTACTGGGTACATATTGTTTATGTACTCATGCTACGCTCTGTACTTAATTGTACAGGTTCTGAGGCAGGTGCATTTGGGTACCAGTCCGGAGCTCGTTCATGATTTATACCCTGGTTGAAGCTTCACGGTGAGCTACTTCTCTTGGCGACTCCCAGCAGCACATTGGAGCTATTCTTTTTCCATTTCTGTCTATATTTACTCAGATAGTAGGACAGACTTTTATTCTTTTGATATTATTCTACTAGATGCCTGTAGAATTGTGACACTAGTTCCTGGCACACACACTAGTAGACTTTATTTTTGGGATGTAATCGTTAATTATGACTTCATGATTATTTATTTTGCATAAAGTTGCCTAAGTTATTTGTTTCTACTTAATGTCTAAAATCTAAGTTGATGTGATGACCCAAAAGGTCATCCCATATATTTCTAGCTAATTATGTGTTCTAATGTCGTGAAAATCTCCTTCTATCTCACCTCAATTTGCGTGCGCAGCCCGAGTGTGTAGCCGGAAAGCCTTTATGTGAAAAATTGATAAAAATGATAATTTTGTATTATAAATTTGAATAAAGTTGACTTCGTTCAATGTTTTTGGTAAACACTCCCGGACTAGTGATTTGACGGTCCCGGAGGGTCCGTAGGAAAATATGGGACTTGGGTGTATGCCCGGAATCGAATTCCGAGATCCCAAGTCCGAGAAATGAATTTTTAAAAGAAATTGTTTTCTGAAAAATATAATAGATTTTGAAAATGAAATTTGAGGTGAAACCTGTGATATCGGGCCCGTATCATGGCTCTGGAGCCCGGTATAGGTTCGATATGATTTATATGTGTTATCTGTGAAGTTTGGTAATAAACGGACTTCGTTTGACGTGATTCGGACCTTAAATGCAAAATTTGATGTTTAAAGAAGTGTTGAGAAATTTCATTGATTTTGAGGTTTAATTCTATGTTTATGATGTTATTTTGGTGATTTGATTACACGAATAAGTCCGTAGGATGTTGTAGAGGTTGTATGCATATATGGTTTTGAGTCCTGGGGGTCTCGGGTGTCATTCGGATAGGCTTCGGACAAACATTCCTCATTTTTTTCACTGTTGAACCTGTCATCTGGTTTCATTCTATGCGATCACATAGATGAAGTCGCGATCGCATAGTGTTGCTTTGGACCCCCCAGTTTTTTGTTCACTACGATCGCATAACTCCATCCGTGATCGCAGAGGCCAGTCTGCCCCTTATACGCGATCGCAAAAGATTCTCCTCGATCACGGAGCACATCTTACACCAACATCCATTTCCTTTTACGAGATCACGCCTCGATTCCCGCGATCGCGATCCACAAAGCACCTGGGCAGAATATATGTTTTCCAAAATCGGGGTTTCACCATTTCAAACATATTTTGACATCTATAACTCGGTTTTGGGCTATTCTTTGAGGGTTTTTCACACAAATAGAATGGGTAAGTGTTCTTCCACTATAATAAATTATATTTCATGAATTAGTTATTGTCTTTATCATTTAATTTGTTTTTTGGGTTGAGAAGATTGTGGGTTTTGAAAGAAAACTTCAAAAGTAAAAATTTATGATTTGAATGACAAAATGTTATCGGAATTGGATAAATTTAGTATGGTTGAACTCGTATCGGAATGGGTAATTGGAATTTTTAAAATTTGTCGCGTTCTTAAGTGCGGGTTCGGGGGTCGACTTTCGGGTCAATTTTTATAATTTTGTAAAGATTGAAACTTTATTGTTCGGGTTAGTTCCATATTTGTTTTATGTGTATTTTGAAGTTGTTTTCGTAGAATTTGAGCCTTCTGGAGGTCTTTTCGCCCGAGAAATCTATTCTTGAGTATCGGGTTGTCATCTTTGAGGTAAGTATCTTGACTAACCTTGTGTGGGGGAACTACCTCTTAGGATTGAGTCTTCCTTGTTAATTGTAGTCCGTGTATACAAGGTGATGAGTGCATACTCAGACATATCTGTTAATAGATTGGCCTTTTAGGACTCTTATGTTCTTATGTTACCTGTGTATGAGATGTAATTGTTACGTATAAATCCTTGGGTGTTAATTTCATCCTTTCCTGCTTAAATTAGAATTACTTGCTTTTGGATTCCTTTGTTGGCTATTTGATCTTAATTGACTTAATTGAATATCTTACCGCTCTTATCTTCATGCTATACTTGCTTCCTAAAACTGCCAAATTGACTATACTAGTGTTATCTAGCTTTATCATTGTTTAACCTTAGTTAAAACACCAGTTCGTTGGTCTCTAGCATGCCCGTGAGTCTTACATTGTGTTTACATGATTTTTCCCTTATGTGATACTTGGATCTACTTGATAAACATTTATGTTGTTGGTGTTTTCTTGATGTTGCCTATTATTGGGGCTTTGTTTGAGCTGAGTTTTATTTCGTAAAGTTAATTGTTGAGGCGAGATTTGTTATAATTGTTTCCCTTGCCGGGATGATTTTGTTTCATTGTTGACTCCCTTGCCGGGATGGTATGATTTCTATTGCTGTTTATTTTGTTAATGATACTGTTTGCGTTGTTGACTCCCTTGCCGGGATGTTGTGATTTATGGGTTTTGTCATTGATTACCAGATGTTGTGATTTATGGTTCTTATTGTTGATTTCCCTTGTTTAATTGTTATTTATTTTTTTATTGCACGAGGGGACATTCTGTGCCGAGTGTTTGTGAGGTTATGCATGAGGGGACATTCCGTGCCGAGTGTTTATTTATTTATTGCACGAGGGGACATTCCATGCCAAGTGTTTGTGAGGTTATGCACGAGGGGACATTTCGTGCTGAGTGTTTATTTATTTATTGCACGATGGGACATTCCGTGCCGAGTGTTTGTGAGGTTATGCATGAGGGGACATTCCGTGCCGAGTGTTTATTTATTTATTGCACGATGGGACATTCCGTGCCGAGTGTTTGTGAGGTTATGCATGAGGGGACATTCCATGACGAGTGTTTATTTATTTATTGCACGAGGGGACATTCCGTGCCGAGTGTTTGTAAAGTTATGCACGAGGAGACATTCTGTGTTGAGTGTTGATTTATTTATTGCACGAGGGAAAATTCCGTGCCGTATTTATGCATTATTATTTCCATTGTTCCTGTTTGCTATTTGCTGCATTTGTTTTGGTGAGGATGAGAGTAGAAGCACGAAGGGTGATGTCGTGCACTTGTCTTTGCATTTTATTCCGCTATTATAAATTTTGATATTCCTACTAATCTCTTACTACATTTATTGGCAACATTTGATATTCCTCCTGTACTACATAGCAAATTTTTGAGTTACGCACTGAGTTCCGGTGGATAAATCTTGAGGAGATTTTAATCAAGGGATTTTATTGAAAAGTATTATTGAAAAATCAATGGTTTGAATGATTATATTTGAATGACTTTTAAATCGAAGGTATAGTTGAAAAGCACTAGTCTTGCCTAAAATGATATCTGGAATTCATTTACTGGGAAAGCATCCTTGGGAAGTTTCGTATTTTGAAAGAAACTATGTTTTACATAATTCTCTATACTAAATATACTTATACCTACTTTTGGAGAAAGTATGTTTTCAAAGGAAACCCTTCCATACAAAAATGATTTTATTTGCAAAAGGTTTTTCGTATGAACTGCTGTTTAAAGATGTCTACCAGTTACGGATTTTAATGGCTAAGGCCCGATGTGAGCAAACCTACGTAGATTTGAGTTATTGGTGTTCTTTATTGTATTGTGTTTCCTTTTGGTTTGGCTTGTTTTGTTGTCCATATTTCTATGTATTTTCGTAATGTTTCGTGATTGATTTCTGAAATTTCCTTCTGCTTTATATTGTCATGGTTGTAAATTATTCCGTGAAGTCTTTGATAGATGTAACATTCGGTCATTTCTATATTCATGTTATTTATTTTGTAGACCAATGGTGTCTTGACTAGTCCTCGTCACTACTCCTCCGAGGTTAGTCTTGATACTTACTGGGCACCGCTGTGATGTGCTCATACTACACTTCATTTTTGTGTGCAGATCCAGGTATATATTGTAGTAGTTGTGTGGATGATTGTCAAGGAGAATCAAGGTGACCTACTGCTGCGTTCGCATGCGTCGAAGTCACCTTCCTTGTATTTATTATTCATACACTGTTGTATTTATTTCGAAACAGATGTAGTTAGAAGTTGTAGAAGGTTCATAGAGCTTATAACTTGCATTACCGGTTTTGGGAAAGTTTGTGCATTTTGTTGAGATTCTATATCGAGACTGTTAGTTTTCCTTTTATTATTGTTGTTATTCAGTAACTGTTAGGCTTACCTAGTCCCTAAGACTAAGTGACATCACGATACCCAAGGGAGGGAAATTTGGGTCGTGACAAGTTGGTATCAGAGCCCTAGGTTCATAGGTGCTAAGAGTCATAAGCGAGTTTATTAGAGTCTTGCGGATCGGTACGGAGACGTCTTTACTTATCTTCGAGAGGCTACAGAACTATTAGGTCAAATTCACTTCCTTCATTCTTATCATGCGAGTTCATTGATCTTGAAGTTTGAAATTATCGTTCCATTCTCTGACCGATGGTGAGGAAACGAACGGCGGTTCCTGATGATGTTACCCCGAAGCAAATGTCGCAAGGGTTAGAGACAGGGGCCAATGAGGAGCACGTGCCGCAGTTAAGATGCCTTCCAAAGCAGCCGTTGAGGAGTCGCCAGTACTTCTAGTTGGGGGACAGGTATTGGAGGTGCATGTTGCTAACCCAGACATCAGGAGACCTACACGCACTTTTGAGTATAAGTGGTACATTCACTCAGGCAGGGTTGATTCTAGTCCACCAATTGCTTCACATATCTAGGGTAGAAGTTTTGTGGGTCAACCACTTCAGTTTGCATTACCAGCTCCGCATGGGATTTCAGGTACTCATAGGTCTGAGAGGGTTCATATTGTGTGTTTTTCCAAAACCTTGATGGCAGCAAGATTGTTTTCAGTATGGAAATGTTAGCCACAGAGTGAGAGATTGTCCCAGCATTCAGGTAGGTGTGTGGTAGCAGGGTATTCAGGTGAGTAGTGGGCGCCTAAGAGAGGGAGGCCCGACCCGTTGATGTGTTGCATATAGTATGCCGGAGGCCGATGTGCCAGATATTACCACACAGGTATGTTTTGATGTGTTAGAGAGGGGCACCAATTGTATTTCATTATAGTTCTGCTGGTCGGGACGAGTTCCCTTATTTGTTGTTTCATTTATGAGTGAGTTCCATGTTTTGCACTCCATTTTGTGTTTGCTCCTGTTGGGAGATTCTATGAGTAGTAGCCCGTGTCTATCATTGTTTATTTCATTCTTGATAGTGGTGAAACTGGAAGTGACTCCTTTTTGTTCTTCGTGGTGAGCTTTATGTGACTTTCCTGAGTATCTTGTTTACAAGTTGTGATTTGATACTTCATCGAGATGTGAGATCAGCTAGCGTTATGATTTTATCAGCTGAGATGAACTAGTGGAGGAATTTCAATTGGTGTGATATATTTTCGGTATGTGATTTAGAGTTTAGGACGAGGTCCTCGTGATATTTGTGATTCGATATGTTTGGATCGGGCTGAGTACCGCAGTGGAAATTTTATCAGGATGGCACCCTTGTGATTTGTTCATATACTTTGTTTCTTCCTTGTTATATTGATTTTGGTAAGTCGGCATTGATAGAGATTTGTGTCTATGGGCTTGTTTGATAGCTCCTTTATGTGTTTCCATTTCCATATTCAGTCATTTCGTTATGTGTTTTCTTTAGTTTAGTTGGTGGGATGTGTGCCCGGTGGTGTCACTTGTGGCTGGTGACTCGGGTGTCTAATGATGAAGTCTTCGTGTTCATTGCATCATTATCAGTGTTATGATGTTTGGAAACAGAGTTCTTTTAGATGTGGGGCTAATTGCCAATGTCGAGTTGATTTCGGGCAGCGATTGTGATCGAAAGTGTTATATGAGCCTATGTACGATGTACCATGTTGTGTGGTCGTGACTTGTGGGTGTAGTCATGAGTCGATGCAGCTGATTGAGGCTAATGCCGGATATGGATTTAGAATCAGGAATTTTGTAAATGAGTAGAGGGTGAGCAGTAGAGATATGAGGCTTATCGGTGGTGATGTAAAGGCTATATTGCGGTTGAGATTGATTCATTGGGCTTATGTGGGTTGGGGTGACGTGGGATCAGCGATTGGATGAGTTCAAGGTAAATCTTGGCACGTTCAAGGACGAACGTTTGTTTAAGATGGGGAGGATGTGATGACCCAAAAGGTCATCCCGTATATTTCTAGCTAATTTCTGTTATCCGAGGTCGTGAAAACCTCCTTCCATCTCACCTCTATTTGCATGCAGAGCCCGGGCGTGTAGCTGGGAAGAAAAATTGATAAAAATAATAATTGTGTATTAGAAATTTGAATAAAGTTGACTTCAGTCAACATTTTTGGTAAACAGACCCGGACCCGTGATTTGACGGTCCCGGAGGGTCCGTAGGAAATTATGGGACTAGGGCTTATGCCCAGAATCGAATTCCGAGGTCCCAAGTCTGAGAAATGAATTTTTAATTGTTTTCTAAAAAATATAAGAGATTTTAAAAATTAAATTTGAGGTGAAACCTGTGATATCAGGCTTGTATCATACTTCCAGAGCCCGGTACAGGTTAGATATGATTTATATGTGTTATCTGTGAAGTTTGGTAATAAACGGACTTCGTTTGACGTGATTCGGACCTTAAATGCAAAATTTGATGTTTAAAGAAGTTTTGAGAAATTTCATTGATTTTGAGGTTTAATTCTATGTTTATGATGTTATTTTGGTGATTTGATTACACGAATAAGTCTGCATGATGTTGTAGAGGTTGTGTGCATATATGGTTTTGAGTCCTGGGGGTCTCGGGTGTGAATTGGATAGGCTTCGCGCAAACTTTCCTCATTTTTCTCACTGCTGAACCTGTCATCTGGTTACCTGCTATGTGATCGCATAGATGAAGTCGCAATCGTATAGTGTTTCTTTGGACCCCCCAGTTTTTCCTTCATTGCGATCGCATAACTGCATCCGCGATCGCAGAAGCCAGCCTGCCCCTTATACGCGATCGCATAAAATTCTCCGTGATCGCGGAGCACATCTTACACCTGCAGCCATTTCCTTCTACATGATCGTGCCTCGATTCCCGCGATCGAGATTCATAAAGCACCTGGGCAGAATATAAGTTTTCCAAAATCAGGGTTTCACCATTTTAAACATATTTTGACTTCTAGAACACAGTTTTGGGCGATTCTTTGAGTATTTTACAAGCAAATCGAATGGGATTCTTTCACTATAATTAATTATATTTCATGAATTAGTTCTTGTATTTATCATTTAATTTGTGTTTTGGGTTGAGAGGATTTTGGGTTTTGAAAGAAAACTTCAAAAATGGAAATTCATGATTTGAATAACCAAATGTTATCGGAATTGGATAAATTTAGTATGGGTGAACTCGTATCGGAATGGGTAATCGAAACTTGTAAAATTTGTCGGGTTCTGAGGTGCGGGCCCAGGGATCGACTTTTGGATCGATTTTTATAATTTTGTAAAGATTGAATCTTTATTGTCGGGTTAGTTCCTTATACGTTTTATGTGTATTTTGAAGTTGTTTTAGTTGATTTTGAGCTGTACGGAGGTCTTTTTGCCCGAGAAGTCTATTTTTGAGTACCGGGTTGTCATCTTTGAGGTAAGTATCTTGCCTAACCTTTTGTTGGGGAACTACCCCTTAGGATTGAGTCTTCCTTGTTGATTGTAGTCCGTGTATACGAGGTGACGAGTGCGTACTCGGACTTATTTGTTAATAGATTGGTCTATTAGGACTCATAGGTTCTTATGTTTCCTGTGTATCAGATGTAATTGTTACGTTTGAATCCTTTGTTGTTTATTTCATCCTTTCTTGCTTAAGTTAGAATTACTTGCTTTTCGATTCCTTTGTTGGCTATTTGATCTTAATTCACTTAATTGAATATCTTACCGCTCTTATCTTCATGCTATACTTGATTCCTAAAACTGCCAAATTGACTATACTAGTGTTATCTAGCTTTATTGTTGTTTAACCGTAAGTAGAACACTCGTTCGTTGGTGTGAAGCATGTCTGTGAGTCTTACATTGTGCTTTGTATGATTTTTTCCTTATGTGCTACTTGGATCGAGTTGATAAATATTTATGTTGTTGGTGTTTTCTTGATTTTGCCTATTATTAGGCCCTTGTTTGAGCTGAGCTTTATTTCTTAAAGTTAATTGTTGAGGCGAGATTGGTTATAGTTGTTTCCCTCGCCGGGATGATGTTGTTTCATTGTTGACACCGTTGCCGGGATGGTATGATTTCTATTGTTGTTTAGTCTGTTAATGATATTGTTCGCCTTGTTGACTCCCTTGCGGGATGTTGTGATTTATGGTTCTTATCGTTGATTCCCGGATGTTGTGTTTTATGTTTCTTATTGGTTATTTCCCTTGTAATATTCTTGTTTATTTATTTATTGCATGAGGGGACATTCCGTGCCGAGTGTTTGTGAGGTTATGCACGAGGGGACATTCTGTGCCGAGTGTTTATTTATTTATTGCACGAGGGGACATTCCGTGCCGAGTGTTTGTGAGGTTATGCACAAGGGGACATTTCGTGCCGAGTGTTTATTTATTTATTGCACGAGGGGACATTCCGTGCTGAGTGTTTGTGAGATTATGCACGAGGGGACATTCCGTGCCGAGTGTTTATTTATTTATTGCACGAGGGGACATTCCGTCTAGTATTTATGTATTATTATTTCCGTTGTTCCTGTTTGCTATTTGTTGCACTTGTTTTGGTGAGGATGAGAGTAAAAGAACGAAGGGTGATGCCGTGCACTTGTCTTTGAATTTTATTCCGTTGTTCTAAATTTGGATATTCCTACTGATTTCTTACTGCATTTATTGGCAAGATTTGATATTCCTCTTGTATTGCATTGCATAAATTCTAAGTTACGGATTGAGTTTTGGTGGATAAATCTTGAGGAGATTTTGATCAAGGGATTTTATTGAAAAGTATTATTGAAAAAGCAATGGTTTTGAAATGATTATATTTGAATGACTTTTACATCGAAGGTATATTTGAAAAGCACTAGGCTTGCCTAAAATGATATTTGGAAGTCATTTATTGTGAAAGCATCCTTGGGAAGTTTCGTATTTTTAAAGAAACTATGTTTTACGTAATTCTCTCTACTAAATATACTTATGCCTAGTTTTGGAGAAAATATGTTTTCAAACGTAACTCTTCCATACAAAAATGATTTTATTTGCAAAAGGTTTTTCATATGAACTGATGTTTAAAGATATCTACCAGTTACGGATTTTAATGGATAAGGCCCGATGTGAACAAACCTACGTAGAGTTGAGTTATTGGTGTTCTCTATTGTATTGTGTTTCCTTTCGGTTTGGCTTGTTTTGTTGTCCATCTTTCTGTGTATTTTTGTGTTGTTTCGTGATTGATTTCTGAAATTTCCTTTCGCTTTATATTGTCATGGTTGTAAATTATTCCGTGAAGTCTTAGATAGATGTAACGTTCGGTCATTTCTATATTCATGTTATTTATTTTGTAGACCAGTGGCGTCTTGACTAGTCCTCGTCACTATTCAACCAAGGTTAGTCTTGATACTTACTGGGCACCGCTGTGGTGTGCTCATACTACACTTCTGCACATTTTTGTGTGCAGATCCAGGTATATATTGTAGTAGCTGTGTGGATGATTGCCGAGGAGACTCAAGTTGGCCTGCTGCTGCGTTCGCAGGCGTCAGAGTCACCTTCCTTGTATTTATTATTCATACATTGTTGTATTTATTTCCAAACAGATGTAGAGAAGTTGTAGAAGGTTCGTAGAGCTTATGACTTGTACGACCGGTTTTAGGAATGTTTGTGCATTATGTTGAGATTCTATATCGAGGCTGTTAGTTTTCCTTTTATTATTGTTGATATTCAATAACTTTTAGGCTTACCTAGTCCCTAAAACTAAGTGCAATCACGATACCCAACGGAGAAAAATTGGGGTTGTGACAGTTAAGCAAGTGTTGAAAATATTTTTGGTAAACTACATGAAACTCACTAGTAGATAATGGTTGGCTTGCCTGACTGCGGTATCGGACGCCATCACGACCTGGGTTAGGATTTGGGTCGTGATAATTTTAGGTTAAGAAACTGACAATTATCATTTACGTTTAACCTATCCTTGAGGAAAACATAATTAAATTGAAAGTTCCACAATTAAGAAGTAGGAATTATTTAATGCAACATCAATTAATAGGCATTTTAATACATTTCTATCATTAGATAACTATCAGTATAACTAAAAGCTAAAAGCAAGCGTGTATGCTGTTTTCGAAATGCAATCAACCCCAATATTAAGGGTGTTCACGGAATCGCAAAATTGTACCAAATTGAAAAGTCAAACTAAACCGACTAACAACCCCGATTATGTTAGGTTTGATTTAGTTTGGTATTGAATAAAAAAATTCGAATCAAACCAACATATACATTTATAACTTTTATATGTACTTCTAAGACTTTATATAGAATTTTTCTTTAAAAAATATCTAGAAATATTTGGGATTCTCTCATGGGATGTAATACTTAATAAAATTACAAAATGCGTCTAATTTATTTACTTTAAACTTTTTATTGTATCATTACGTTCTTATCAGATGTTATTGAAATGCTTCAATCTCTTTGTCCTTTCATATTCATATGTCAAGATCTATTACATTCTTATATATTGTCGAATTTGAAATGGTATTTTGATAATTTAAAATTAAATTGAAGATATCATTATTTTGGTATCATATTAATTTTTATGTTTAATTATTAAATTTGGTTAACCTTGAAAGCGTACATTAACGAAAAAATTATTGTTAGGTGACAAAGAAACTATCATATGTTATTAAAAAAATTCCTCCATAAAAATATTTTAGAAGATCATGTATTTGTCAGGTTTTTCAATGTTTACTAAATATATATTCACTTGATCAAAACACAACCTATAACATTAATAAAGTAAAATTGCAATAATATTCATGTAACGAAAAATCCGAGAAAAGCGAACCAATCCAAACCGATATAGTTGGTTTGGTTTGATTTTCATAAAAATCGAACTAAACCGGTCCATGTTCACACTTACCCAATATGAAAGCTTTTAGTATATTAATTTAAATAATTTAACTTTTTTATATAAACAATATAAAAATTATAGATTCAAGTTATATAAACTCGCATAAAGAAAAATATTAAACTTCTTTATCAAGAAAATTTATAAAGAAATAACTTACGAAAACTAATTTTTAGTAATTATTTTAAAACCACTTCAGCGGAGATTTTCATTTTTCTTCTTTTTTCCTTTTCAGGAGACGCAATTTAAACATATTATTAATTGCGAATCCCCTACATCTTTCTAATTCTCCTATATATACGTGTCCTCCGCGTTCTTTTTATTCACGCCAAAATCATGATCAGTCTTTTCTTTCTCGAGCCATCTCTTTCACTCTCAGTATTCGTATTATCAACATTTTTATGTTTCATTCTCTGTAACGCATAGTTATTCAACCACATGATCTCCTATTGATTTCTTACTTTTTCAGTTTTATTTTCTGATATATCGTTTAGTAAGATTTATTTTAAATTTTTTCTGAAGAAAAAACTAAAAGAAGTTCATTATTTCAAACGTTCAAACTGAGAGTATGTC
>ML415649.1:91601-197074 GCA_005239525.1 Nicotiana knightiana | reverse complement strand
TTTCGTATCCAAATGTGACAAGTGCCAAAGGTTTGCCAATAACATGCATCGACCAGCGGAATTGTTACATATAGTAATATCCCCATGGCCTTTAATGAAATGGGGTATGAACATAGTAGGACCTCTTCCCACAGCTAAAGGACAGGTACAATTTTTACTCGTACTAACCGACTATTTTACAAAATGGGTAGAGGCAAAAACGTTCAAACAAGTGCGAGAAAAGGAAGTGNATAGGCTCGCAAATCACAAAATTCTTCGAAAGTTGGCAAATCAAGCGAATCACCTCAACGCCGTACCACCCCGTGGCTAATGGTCAAGCTGAGTCAACGAATAAGGTTATCATCAACAATCTAAAAAAGCGGCTGGATAAAGCCAAAGGAAACTGGCCTGATGAGTTATCAGCGATACTATGGGCATACAGAACAACTTCAAAAATAGTCACGGGAGAAACTTCGTTCGCACTTGTTTATGGCTCAGAAGCCTTAATACCAGTAGAGATTGGCAAACCAAGCATAAGGTTCTCAACAACAATGGAAGGTGAAAACGACGATGAATTAAGGACCAACCTGGACCTGCTCGAACCACGGATAGAAGCAGCAATAATACGGATGGCAGCTCAAAAACAAATCATAGAGTGTTATTACAACCAAAGCTCATCTCAGGTACTTTAAAATTGGAAACTTCATCCTCAAACGTTCAGGTTTTATTTTGAACATTTAAAAATTTTACTAACTTTTTTAGATGATAGGCATAAATCTAACCCATCACCAGATGATGATATTAGACCTGCAAAGACACGAGGAAATAAGACAACTCCCGGTCTAGGGTTACACTTTCTGATGGACATTTTAAAAAGGGTTAAGCAATCATCATATAAAAATTATATACCTTCGAGTTCAGAATGTTTTTCCTTTTCAGGAAAAGGACCACAAGGAAGGAATAATCAAGTGCTCGAGATTTCATTCTTCAAAGCTCAAACACTTGGAGGACTATACAGTATGGCAGGCTAAGACGAAGCAAAGAAGACTACCAAAAAGTCAAAAGCTCGAGCCTAAAGACCCATCTACCCAATGAGACAAGTGACACGAGTAGAATCGAAAGAAATCAAAAGAGCCATCCAAATACAAAGCCTAATGCAAAAAGCAAAAACCTTCGAACATATTCAGGTTGAAAGGCAAAATGTTAGTCACGAGAAAGAAATGTACATCTTTTCAAAACTGTTGTAACAAAAACAGTTAGGGGTAAAAGATCATCATCAGTATACTCATTCAAAAAACTGTTCTCGAATAAAACAGTAATGGATGAAAGATCTATATCCTTGTATTCGTTCAAAAAACTATTATCAAATAAAAACAGTTACGAATAAGAAAACATTTTCCTCGTACTTATTAGAAAACTGTTTCCAAAACAGTTGCGAGTAAAAACCCCAATTTTTATAAAAATTGTTACTAGTAAAAAACAGTTATTTCCTTGTATTAATATCGAAAAATTGTTACCTATGAAAAACAGTTACGAAATACAAGAGTATATCAAAATTTGTTAAACAAAAAGCAGTTGCAAGCGTGAGATTTAGACGATAACCAAACACATGTAAAATGTCATGGAAGTTTAAACAAAAAACTTTCCTTAGAAACATTCTTAAACATGTGTAAAATTCCTATCACTCTATTGCATTATCATGAAGTTGAGACGTCTTCTTCATGTCAATTATAAAGGGCCCTCTTCCATAAACTATGCCTATTACAAAAAGGCACACATTTAATATGACACCGTGCCTATTATAAAAAAGGTATGAGCAGTCTAAAGAATTCCACATGCAAAACTCGAAGGTAAAACTAAAACCTCGAAAAAATGAAGCATGCAAAAGACTTAAAGAGTGAAACAGAAACTCAACAAAAGTCGAACTAACATTTATATATAAAAAACGGCTAAAAACTAAGTATTAATTTATACTTAGCCGTATAAGATTTTTATATTTACATTGTGGTTCCCCTAAGTTGTCATTTGGGGACTTAAAGGAAATTCAAATTTACCCCCGATGGGACTGGGGGTAACCACCAATTGATACAAAGAAAAAGAAAAAAGGGATAAACTAACTAGATCTTTTCAAAGAGAGGGGTTGACTTCAGAGACAGAAGGAGCGGGAACAACTGAGGTTGAAGAGGCATGAGCGGCTGGAATCTCACCATCAGGTGAAGAGAGGTTATGACCTTGTTGAGCCTTCTCCATGGCTTCCTTAGTTTTGGCTATTTCAGCACTAAGGTCAAAACCCTCTTGACTCATTTCCATCAATGTGTCAAGGCGAGAATTCATATACGCCCAGCTCACATCGACAGCAGCCACCTCTTCCAAATCTTCATAATCTTGTGCCCACACTTGAAGCTCAGCCCTCAACCCATCCTTCTCCGCCTCCGCAGCTTCATGAGCGGCCCTTAATGGAACAATCGACTCCTCTAAAATTTGAGCTTTGTCTAAAGCCCTTCGAATATCTTCTTGAGTACGAGTGAATGATTGCACGAGCTCGCCCGAGTATTCTTCCTTCTTCCCCAGCAAGTTCTTCAAGTCTCTAATCTCCTCTGAGGCACGGGACAGCTGCTCCGCGAACGAAGACTCCAGAACACTCTTATCTTTGTCAGCTTGACTGCAAGAAGCCCGCTCCACTGCTAGCTCTTCTTCCATAAGTCTCATTTGCCGCTTCAAGGTACTCCTTTTCTCTTCTAAAGCATCCATGTCAATCCTTAGGCTATCATATTGTGCTTTCCAATTATCAACTTCTGCCTGCAACTCTCTTGTCTCTTGGTCTGTGTTTGAAATCCTCTTCATAAGCTCCATGCCTATAAGGTTAATCTACAAGAAATAAACCAGTTAGATATGGTAAATTTCATATACGTGAGTGAAAGAGGATAACTTACACCATACCTTCAAAGAGGTATGCACGACCTCATTGGCCCATGTAAGAGCACCCTGGCTAGCTAGCTTTGCTTTCTCAGCGGGGCCTATCAAACGCTTGAGCCACACTACAGGCTCACCCGTCTTCTTGAAAAGGTTTCCCTCAGCTGGAACCTCTATTACCACCTGCCGCATCTCTCTGCTGGAAGACCCTACTTCCCTAACAGAAGGCATGGAAGCAGGCAGAGATGGAATAACAACATGCACGGAAGGTTGAGGAGCTGGAGAAGCCACGTGCAAAGAAGCAGGCACAGAAAGTTGAAGAGTTGAAGAAGTTACAGGCAAAGAAGCAACAAAATTTGAGATAGCCAAAGGAATAGACGAAACAGCTTCTCTCAAAGAAGCAGGAAAGACATCAGCCAAAGAACGTCGTCAGGAGCAAGATCAATACCACCATGAATAGGGGAATGCGAAACATCATCAAAGACAAGGGGCTCTATCACAGACACGGGAGGCAAGGTTGAGGCAGTAGGCTCATCATCTAAGACCATTCGCCTTCTCCATGGCCTGTGCACTAAAGCACCCTCTTTCTCTTCCTCTATGGAATGAGACTCACTAATCTTCCTCTTCGAGGAAGATGAACCAACAATAACTTCCTGGGCTTGATCCAAGGACATCTTCAGGATAGAGGAAGCAAACACCCCACGAGCAGAGAATCCTATTAAAAAGGGAAAAAAGTTAAACGACAAAAAAAAAAGACTCAAGTAAGGAAAGAAGCAAGAACAAAAGTTTCACTTACTGTGGGTCTTTACTTGCCAACCATACCTCCCAGCAAGGTACTTCCAAGATCTTTCTTCTGAAGAAGCAACAGATAACAATTTTCTACCCAATTATGAATACCAGAGACATTCTCAATAGTATTCATGATTGCTGAGAAAAGGAAAATAAGCAGATACGGTGTTAAATAAAAAATCTCAAGTCAAAACAAGAATAAGTAAATGCAAGCTAATGCATACTCACGTTCGCGATTCCACTTCTCAGGGAAGGGAATACTTTCTTCACCCACTAAACCAGCAGTGAGAACAGCAACATACCGGAGGTACTAACCCCTATCCTTATCGTCTCCAGGGGTTACCAACACTCTTTTGCTTCTAGCAATCAGAGTAAAAATCCCTTCACGAAATAAGGTAGGATAGTAGAGGTGAATAAGATGGTTGAAGGTAAAAGGAACCGAGGCTAAAGAAGCCAAACTCCTAAGGCTTGCGACAACTCGCCACACAAGCGGGCCAACTTGTCCTAAGCAGATATTGAAAAAATGGCAAAACTCAATTATAACTGGGTCAATAGGGGGTCTAAACCCTAAAGTGAAAGGATACGTATAAAGAAAAGAATATCCCGTCTTGTAAGACGTTATTCTTTGATTACTATTCGGAATATAGACAGGAAAGTCAGATTTCCAAAAGCATTCCCTACGAACAAGGGAAATCTGACCCTCAGTTATAAGGGTTGGATATCTTTCTACACTATCAAGAGAAGAAGATTGATCTACAAGAACTTGACTATCCCTAGCGAAAACAAACTCAGCAGGGACAATTTCATCGACTCCAGGTTCACGAAGGCGTTCGCCTCTACTTCTATACAAAGACCGAGAAACCCTAAATCTCGGAGAAACTGGAGATCTAGTGGAAGGAGAAGGAACTATCTGAGAAGAAGAAGAGCCCCTCAAAGGAGTGGATCCTAGACTTCTAAGTCTACACCCCTCCGACTCCTAGTCGGAGCAGAAGAAGGCGCTAAACTTTCAATATCTATTACTCTTTGAGGTTGGTTTGAAGAAGACATGTTTACAAAGGCAAAAAAGAAAGTTCTTTACAAAAGACAAAGTTAGAAAAATGTTTCATGGAAGCAAAGAAAAGAAAATATGATTTTATACTTGAAGACAACCGTCAAACATGAAGAAAAAGGAAAATAATGATGAAAAGTCATAATTGAAGGTGTCACTTCGGGATTGTCATAGCCGCAAAAAGCCCTAAAAGGTGCTGAGTAAATGCAGAACCAATCCGAAAAAGACACGTGTTATGAGCATTAAATGGAAGTGACAAATGACGCCTATGGTGCAGAGAAGGATACAATGATTCGAGGAAAAGCGGCGGCAAAAATTCCCGCCATAAATTAATATCCACTTACCAAATATAATCGTTAAATATATGGTAAGTGGGGGGACTATCTGTATTGGTAAAAAAAAAAGAGTTTCACACGTAAGCTAGCTTTTGACAACTCAGCTAGTCACGTAGACACAAGAAAACGCGACAGCTGGACGTGACTCCTTGAAGAGATACGGTACAAAGAGGCACAATTCAGTAAACCCACGAACTTATCAGCCACGGGAAACTCAACTTGATCGAAACGGGATAGAGGAACGGTCAAAATGAATCTAGACAAAGCTACGAGCAGATTCAGGGACCCACAATTGATTACTCGAGCGTTATGTAACTGAAACCCAATTATCGTTATCCTTTGTAACGCCTCATTAATGTCATAATTAGTCATTAATGAGTAACCATAAAAAGAATCGTACGTTATAAGAATCTCCTATATAAGGGAGAGGAATACAACTTGTAAAGGCATCTGATTCTCGAATACAATCAACATCGATCTTTTATTTCTGCAATATTGTTTATTATTTATTTTTTCCATTATCTTGATTATCAGGTACCCGTATTCATATTAAAATAAGCTTTAGTCAAAGGGTCTAATTCTTTGTTTAAACAGTTCATCCTATGGTACTCGCACCATAAGTTGGGATCCCTCTGGCTGGAATCAGATCTCATAGTCTCGTCATACTTCGACACTTCAGGCATTTTGAACCATTTTGGAATTAGTTCTGGTGCCACGCTCGACTTCTAAGACAATTGAGCATAATTCTTGGAATCCGTGCCTTTGAATTTTGGTGGTGCGCCTGGGATTTGGTCCATGCGGGCGTTTACTTCCCTCATAAATCATAAAAGTTCATTTTTGAACGGGTCGTTCTCGTTGTTGAGGCCGAATCGACTCCCCCCTGCCCCGTCGGAGCCAACTTCACCCTTGGGAGTATTGTGGTCGACTCTCTGTGTTATTTGGTTTGCAGAAACATCGGGAGGAATTGGATCTCGTCCGTTTGCATTATTTGAAGCCCCTGATACTTCCTGTTTCAGTTCTGTCATAACCTGATCTTGTCGCATGAGGTGGCCTAGAATGATTGCATTTTGCTCTTGCAGTAACTTCACCGCATCTATGACATGCTCGTCATGAGCATCATCGGGAGCTGTATCTGAAACCTGTTGAGGGTACTGCCTGTTTTGCACCGAGGTGGCGTCGTTCTCCTCATTGCTGGTGACGCTAATTGAATCTTCGAAATGAGGCTGATCCCCTCAAATTTCAAGGTTGTGTGTGTTGTTAATAATGTTATGTCATTTTTTCTATGATTTTTTCTATGACAAAATAATCAAATCACGATAGTAAAAACGACAAGGATCAATTTAATCGCACGACTGTCTAGGCCCCACGGTGGGGGACAAACTATTTACCCGTAAAACGGTACAGTTGAATTTGTACGTTGTTTCTAGACAAGTGAACTAATTTAATCCTGATATAATATAATAATAGAAGAAATGCATAATACTTAGCCCTGAAATGTAGATGAAACAACAGAGATGATAGTTCCGGGAACAAAGTTTTCGGGCACAACAATGATGAGATCAAAAAGCAAGAAAATAAGATTGTATTAAGCTTTGTATAGAATACAATGTGAGTTTAGCCAGAAAATTCATGTCTTACAATGATCACTGAGCTCATTATTTATAGCTATGAAAAAGGTACTAGGGTCGTGCCCTTCTTTAATGTCAATTATGAGGAGCATTGATGATGAGGTAACGGTGAACATAAATGTCAAATTCTTTGTAACGGACCGTCGCTATTAATGCTGCAGTATATTCCTTATTAAATGTTACCGAGCGCAAAGCATTTAATGCCTTTATGAACATTATCCCTTCCGGTTACAAACAGAATAGTTGCGTTCGATTTTCGGCCATCCCCGTCTTGGGTTCCACGTGTCCCCTTCTTGGGTGGCCACGTGCCATAACATAGTTTTATTTATTTTAAAACATATTTAAACATACATTAAAGGTGATAACATATTTAAACATACATTAAAGGTTCTATTTGTAGGAAGACTAATTAAAAATTGGGAAATCTAATTGTTTAAAATGTGATACTTGCTATCTATAGTTTGTGTGGAATTATGAATAATTTTGAGATGCATTGAGATTTACGAACTTAGAATAAAGTATTATTGAGCTTAGAATAATGTGTATCATAAGTTTGTCAGAATTTTTGCATCTTACAAGGGATGCTGAAGTCATTATTTATAGCTACACCTAGGGAAGAAGGTCCAAGGATCAAACCCCTCTTAAATGACCATTATGGGGGTCCTTGATGAATGTGTAATGGCAGACTATGAATGTCAATTTTTTCTGTAAAGATTATGTATTTAGTACTGAGGAATATTCTTCATTGAATATCATCGGGTGAAAAATATTCGTTTGTCCTCGTTAGCAATATTTCTTTTGGGATCTGCCTGGTGCCAACCGAAGCTGTTGTCCCTGGTCTTGGTTCCCCTTGCCCCGTTTTCACTCTGTCTCAGGTTCCCACATATCGCTTTATTGTTTAAGTATTTGATATGAAGTGACTTTACCCTATATAGATAGTTTCCCCTACTTTCCGGCGGCACATCATTGTGTCATCGGGAAGTTGGTGAAAATTCCTTTCTTGGAGGGAACTTTTATGATCCTTTCTGAAAAGCTTCTGGCGCTTAATTAGATAAACATCTCTCCGCATTTAATACCCCGAACACGCGTCACTCCACGATTTAACAATATTTTTTCCGATTCTCGAGGTAATCATGCCCACGATTTTAGCCGCATGTTTCTTTACTTATATGCTTCATCCTTCTTCTTCTTTTATACTTCACAGCTCTTCAAACTCTCTCAACTTATTTGCATTCAACTCTTTCTTGATTTCTCTCTTATTTAATATGCTTCTTCAAACAACCTTTTATTATCTTCCACTAACCATGGCTTCCTTCTCCAAGAACTCAAGTTCTCTTAAAAATAAAGAAAACACCGATGATGTTGCCCCTCCTATGTGAGCAACATCATTCCTAGAGACTCAACACAACCAAGGACTTCGAAGAGAAGTTTCCTTCTACAAGTTATCTTATATGGGTTGTTGGCGTGTACCTTTCTTTCATCTGTCCTTCTAGCATTCCTGTTGTGAAGGAGAACTGTGATTTCCATGATCTGCAAATCATCGCTCCCGAACTGGTGGAGCGAGTAATCTTCCCTAAGAAGGGTTTTATATACGATTATACGTACACAATCAATTTGGGTGCGGTTTCTTTGAGCATGGGAATTGACTCCGTGATTTTGGAGCTGTGCCATAAATACCAAATTTGTTTGGCACAGGTGGGACCTTCTGTGTAGCAGATAGTATCCTATCTATCGCGGCTATGCCCGAAGACGAAGGAAGAGTTCACCTTGGCTTGCGTAATGAACCTCTATTCCCCTAAGATTTTCAGGGGGGGATAATAAACTTTAGAAAATGTGGCCATCATGATTTTCTCACCAACACAGATGATCAATGACCATGGATGGATGAAGCGGTTCGTTGTTGTTTCCATTAGGGATATCATCCCGGTCATAACTCCATCTTTCCCTGAGTCATGGACTCGTACACGTAAGTTCAACGTTTGTATTTTCTATGAAAAAGGGTTGTTTCGTGTTGATATTGATCCTTCTCTTTTTATTATTTCAGCAGCTCGATGGACACCACCAAGGGTTGAAGGCTTGGATCAGTGGGTTCAGAAAATCCTGGACATTACCATGCTTGAGGCACGCTGGTGGAAAAATTGGCCCCCAAATACGGGTGGAAGGCCAACAATCATGGTAAGTTGACGTGGGAAACTAATCTTATATTTATTTTTGTGTATAAGAAAATTGATTAATTTTTTCTTCTCATTGAATTCAGGTCTTCCGCAGGGCTCTGTTACCATCCTCAAGAAGGATATTTTGGCTGATCCTGTAGAAGCTGCGAGGGAAGGAGGCTTTCACCCAAACAGGTGCCACCGGATCCGCTTCCAGTACAAGCGCTTCCTCTCGGAGTCCCCTACTGGAAAGCAAGCAACCAAAAAGACAACGCTCTTCCTCGACCTAGGGCAAGAATAAAAAGGCAAAGAAAGTCGTGCCCGAGCCAGCCGTAGTCACTGTGGTGATTGATGATGATGGGGAAGCCAGAGATGAAGGGGCTTCCCTACGAAGGAGACAACGACCTTCATCAGCTTAACAAAATGCTCAATCTGAAAAGCTTATAACCCTAACCGAGGACGATGTCTGTCATGACCCGCAATTTTCACCCTCGGGACCGTGATGGCGCATAGTATTTTACTTGCTAGGAAAGCCAACATTAGATATAATTATTAACTATTTTAACAAACTTCAAATACAATGACAATAAAGAAACTGAATAGTCTGAAACAAGGTAAGTAAACTAATAAGTGACGAAATCCAAATACAAACCCTGAATCTGGTGAAACGATTACATGAGCGTCTAAGATACTACAAATAATGGTCTGAAATAAACATAATTTTCTGAATCAAATGAACAGCTAAAAGAAGTATAAGGGTACTTCAGAGTTGTGGACGTTGTGCACCTATACCTCAATTCGCCTCTGGGTAGCTGGATCCGAGCAAGTCTGCGGTACGCCACTGGAACCAACACTAGTATCTGCACAAGAAGTGCAGAGTGTAGTATGAGTACAACTGACCCCATGTACTCTGTAAGTGCCGAGTCTAACCTTGACAAAGTAGTGACGAGGCTAAGGCGATTCACTTACATTAACATGTATGCAATAATAATAATAATTACAGAAAAGACAGTAGTAGACGTAAAGTAGATAACTCATATAAACGAAACTCAAATACCAGCAGAGAGTCTAGAATTTACCAGTCATATGACTCATCTCAACAACCTCCGCCAATCCAAAAATTACAAAAAAGTATAACTTTAATCAACATGTTGCAGTGTGCAACCCAATTCGACAATATAAACTATCCGTCGCGACGTGCAACCCGAACCCACCATATAATCGTCTGTCAATATCATAGTCCATCCTTATTCTGACATTTCAATTCATTAGCTTTTAATTTTCGTTGCATCGTGAAACCCGCTCCCCAAACAACATCAATTAGCGATAGTAACTCAATAACTAAGATTTACAGGAAATCATACATCAAGAGAACAAATGTACGAGAAATGGAGACTAAGATGATAATCAAAGAGACTCAAACTACTCGGATGTCTCAACTTTACAAACTCAACGGTATCTACTTTTAATACAATACGTACAAGCGAAACTACTTCAATGAAGGAAACAATTAATACGAAACTATAAGGCAACAAGGTATAAGACAATTTAGATATATGAGGGAAACAAATAGAGATAAGCATGTAGCAATTAAAGCAAGAAACAAGACATAATATGAAGTAATGAAGATAGGGAAAATAAGTAATGTAACGGTTAAGTCATCGAATAAAGTAATTAATGAAATACGGGAAAGCATGAAAACAAGTAATTTGACACCGTATTTACACTCGTCACCTCGCATATATGCCGCTACACATGTTATTCACATAGAACATGGCTCAAGGGTTCCTAATTCCCTTAAATCAGGTTAGACCCAACACTAACCTCGCTCCGCAAGCAAATCAAAGCTCTACCGGTGCCTTTCCTCTAAAATCCGCCTCCAAACAATCGAATCTAACCAATTTGACTCAATAACATCAAATAATGCTACGGAAATCAATTACAATACATAAAGTTAAGATCTTTACACTTTCCCCAAAAAGTCAACAAAAGTCAACCCTAAGCCTACTTGGTCAGAACTCGAGATTTGGACCAAAACTCAATTACCCATTCACCCCGAGCCCGATTATGTAAATAGTTTCGAAATCCAACCTCAATTTGAGGTCTAAATCTCAATTTTATGACCCCTCCCTCTAATTCTTCCCAAATCCCTAATTCTCTACCATGAAAGAACATAGATTAAGGCTAGATATTAGTGGATGATGATTAAAATAGAAGAAAACAAGTTAAAATACACTAACCTATGAAATGGTGATGAAAGTTCTCTTCAAAATCGCCTCTAGGACGAGTTCTAATATAAACATGGTGAAAAATGGGTGAAATCCCATGTTTGGAATGTTTATATGACTGGGCGTCAGGTGTTTATCGCATTCGCGAAACACCTGACGCATTCACGAAGGGCATTGCTCAGTTGGCTTACGCGATCGCGTAACACTCTACGCGTTCGATAGGCTTAGCCCACTTCGTCTTCGCCTTCGCGAGTCAGGGCTCGTGTTCGCATAGAGTATGTTCCATTCCTAGCCCCCGCTACGTGTTCGCGAAGGGCAGAGCCCCCACTGCTCCGCGTTTGCGACTAATCGCGATGAGTAAATCTACCTTAGTCCCAAAACTACTATTTTCGATCGTGTAAGTATCTTCGCAATCGCGAAGAAGGACACACTAGTTGACAACAGAAGCCAAAACCAAAAATTCTAAGTTCAAAACATCGTAGCCTATCCAAAACTCACCTGATCCCTCGAGGCTCAAATCGAAACACAAGTGTAAGAACATCGTACGAACTTGCTCGCGCGATCAAAACACCTAAAACTACGAATCGAACACCAAAAATGAATGAAGTTTTTAATGAAACTTAAGAACATGCAATTTCACAACCGGACGTTCGAATCATGTCAAATCAACTCCGCTTTGCACCAAAAATTGCCGACAAGGCATAAATACTGTGATGAACTTATACCAAGTTACGGAACATAAATTCGAACTTGATATCAACAAAGTCAACCTACGGTCAAACTTATGAATCCTTTAAACCTTTAAATTACTAGTTTTCAACAAAATATGACAAATCAAGTTAGGGACTTTTGAATTCGATTTCGGGCATACGCTTGAGTCCCAAATTACGATACATACCCACTGGGAAAATCAAAATACTGATCCAGATCTGTTTACATGAAATGTTGACCGTAGTCAACTCAAATGAGTTTCAAGGCACGATTTCACATTTTCATCAATTTTCTCATAAAAACCTTTCGGAATAGGGAAACAGACTGTGCATGCAAATCGAAGAAGGCTAAATGGAGCTATTCGAGGTTTCTAAACACAAAAATGAGGGCTAAAACTGAAAATGACCTATTGGGTCATCACAATCTCTACCTCTAAAATAAACGTTCGTCCTCGAACGGACATAGAAAGGTACCTGGACTGGTGCAAAGGTGTGGATATCTACTCCGCATGTTCGACTTGGACTCCAACATGGCTGCATCGATCGGCTGACCTCTCCACTGCACTTGAACTGAAGGATAACTCTTAGACCTCAACTATCGGACCTGACCGGCTAGAATAGCCACTTGCTCCTCCTTATAGGTCAAATCCTTGTCCAATTGGGCTGAGCTGAAATCTAACACATGGGGCATATCACCGTAATACTTCCGGAGCATAGATACATGGAACATCGAATGGACTACTGATAAACTAGGTAGAAATGCGAGCTTGTAGGCCACCTCACCCACTCTCTCAAGATTCTCAAAGTGTCCGATATACCTAGGACTCAACTTGCTCTTCTTTCTGAACCTCATCACACCCTTCATGAGTGAAACCCGTAGCAATATCCTCTCTCCAACCATGAATGCAACATCACGAACTCTACGGTCGGCATAACTCTTCTACCTAGACTAAGCGGTGCGATGTCAATCCTGAATAACCTTGACCTTATCCAAGGCATCCTGTACCAAATCTGTACCCAACAACCGAGCCTCTCTCCGCTCGAACCATCCAAATGGAGAACGACATTTCCTCCCGTATAATGCCTCATAATGAGCCATTTGAATTCTCGACTGGTAGGTGTTGTTGTAGGAAAACTCCACAAGCGGCGAGAACTGATCCCAAGAACCTCCGAAATCCATAACGCAAGCGCGAAGCATATCCTCAAATATTTGAATAGTGTGCTCGAACCGCCCGTCCGTCTGGGGATGATATGTTGTACTCAACTCAACGTGCGTGCCCAACTCACGTTGTATGGCCCTCCAGAAGTGCAAGGTGAACTGCGTACCTCGATCAGAAATGATAGACACGGGCACACTGTGAAGACGGACGATCTCGCGGATGTTGATCTCAACTAACCTCTCTAAAGAATAGCTAACTGCCACTGGAATGAAATGTGCCGACTTGGTCAATCTGTTCACAATGACCCATACCGCATCGAACTTCTTCTGAGTCCGTGGGATTCCAACAATAAAATCCATAGTGATATGCTCCCACTTTTACTCGGGAATCTCTAACCTCTAAAGCAAACCACTAAGCCTCTGATGCTCGTACTTTACTTGCTGATAATTTAGACACCGAGCTACATATGCAACTATATCCTTCTTCATCCTCCTCCACCAATAATGCTGCCGCAAGTCGTGATATAACTTGGCGCACCTGGATGAATAGAATATCGAGAACTATGGGCCTCCTCAAGAATCAACTCATGAAGTCCATCCACATCGGGCACACAAATATGACCATGCATCCTCAAAACCCCATCATCTCCAACAGTAACCTGCTTGGCACCATCGTGATGTACCGTGTCCTTAAGGACAAGCAAATAAGGATCATCATACTGACGCTCTTTGATGCGCTCATACAAGGAAGACCGAGCGACTGCGCAAGCTAGCACACGGCTGGGCTCTAAAACATCTAACCTTACGAACTGATTGGCCAAAGCCTGAACATCTGCTGCAAGCGGTCTCTCACTAACTGGGATGTACGTAAGGCTGCCCATACTCATTGTCTTTCTTCTCAAGGCATCGGCCACCACATTGGCCTTCCCGACAAAATGGTGATATCATAGTCTTTCAACAGCTCTAACCACCTCCTATGCCTCATGTTGAGATCCTTCTGCTTGAACAAATACTGTAGACTCCGATGATCCGTGAATACCTCACACGACACGACGTAAAGATAGTGCCTCCAAATCTTCAGCGCAAGAATAATGACTGACAACTCTAAGTCATGAACATTGTAGTTCTTCTCATGAACCTTCAATTGCCCGACGCGTATGCAATTACCCTACCATCCCGCCTCAATACCGTACCGAGTCCCATACGAGATGCATACATTATAGCGTGTAGATCCAGAACCTGTGGCACCCATGCCCGACAAAGCTAGACCACTCCTTAGACTTAATAGACTATTTAGATTTTAGAAAAAAATCAAAAAATATTTAATTTAAATTTAATTTTTAGGATATATGTAGAAGGAATTTCACCATTGAATTGTTTCCGCATTAGATTAATACAAATATGAGGTGACAGTTTATGCACCGGCAAAGTAAACAGGAAATTTACATAATCATATGAATCATAATCTAATTCACATAAATATTTAATGAACATAAATTTGTAATTATAAGAATAATAATAAAAAAAACTAATATATGCTAATATGAAGTTGTGTTAATTGTGTAAAAATTTTGCAGAATAATTGTATGATATAATTCTTATTTTTATTGTGGGTCCATTAGTAATAGAATGTAGATTCTAGAATAATTTATTCTAAGTTTGTTATATCCCAAATTTGACCAAAGGAAAGACTTCAATCCAAAGCTATAAAAGCTTATCACCCACGTGTCCCTTGCAAGTATCAATTACAAGAAAACACTCATTAGCTAATTTAAATTTTACACTAATGCAAAAGCACAGCTACCTTCTCCCTTTCAACAGCTAAGTCTGATTAATTATATCTAAAAATTAATTAAATCTCTAAACAAATTAATAAAAAGCATGAAAGACAAGGTCTCTCCTTTACGAGGCTGAGAGTGAGAGGGATACTGTCCACGTGTCATCTTCTCTGTTTCCACAAACCACATTAACACGTGTCATCTTCTCTCTGATTTGCTTATTTTGTAACACGTGTCCCACAAAATTAAAAGCATTTTCTCATTTTTAGTAATTCTAGTGTTGTACTCCACACCATAGGCCTCATGTACCCTACTTGCTGCAAGGCCCCCTCCTAATTGTGATTGTCAAATTTATAGCCTGTTACCGAACTTCTAAAATCTGGTTATTTGAATATTATTTTTTTAAAAGTGTTTTTTAAAAATATATTTTTAATGAGAAGCAATTGTATTTGAATCATTAATTTAAAAAGTATTTTTAAATAATAATTAGTATTTAATTAAACTTTAAAAAAGTATTTTAAATATATTTTTCTCTATCGCAAGGGTTAGCTTAATTGGTTGGGTGAGTGATTTTTCACGTGTGACCTTAGATCGATTCCCTTCACTAGTAGCCTCCCTAATTAGAGCTCGTCGCACCGAGCTATGCTAGTGCGATTTACATTTCTTGTGTAGTTTATGAGTTATTGCACAGTGAACAGGTTACCCAATGGGCGTCCGAAGGGTAACGGAGGTAGATTTCCCTAAGAATTTTTAAAAAAAAGTGCCTATATTTTTTTCTCTCAAAAATACTTTTGGCAAAGTGTTTTTAGGAGCAATTAATTTTTTTATTTCTCAAAAGTTGTTTATGTTTCTATTTAGAAATATTTTTTTTCTTCTAATAACTTGATCAAATACTTTAATTTTAAAAAAATACACTTTTAATAAAAAAAAATACTTTTGACGAAAAAAAATTGGCCAAACAGACTGTATATTTACAAAATAAAGATCTTGACTAGAATAAGAATGAAATTCATGGCTATCTCTGAAAAAAAACAACATTCTTAATCTTGATCTCAATAAAAAAATGTGCCACTCTCATACAAACATGATTGGCTCAAATAGTGAGGGTGTAAAGTGTGAATGACCACACACTAAACTTCCCACATTTAAACATCTTTCTCTGAAAAACTCTATTCGTTAGAGACACCACCAAAAAGGGAGCTATTCACTCAGTCCCACGTGTCTTTCTTTCTTTTCTCTCACTTCTGCCACTTGTCCTTTACCAGTACTTTCTTTTGTCCCCCCCTCCCAAAACACAAAGGGTATTTTTGTCTTTACATCTGTCAACCCCACTACCCCTCCTCTTTTTTTCCTTACATTTTCCTTTTTGAGTCTTTTTTTTCCCCCTACCTGTTTCTATCTTTCTGAGTCTTGTTTGATTTATTATTTCATTATATTCTTACACTCTACCCCTTCCGTAGCTCTTTGCTTCTCATGTTTTCTTGATTTTCCGGCCACCCTTTTGCCGGAACACGACATTTTCTCATCAAGATTACATTTTTATCCATTTTTTCTCTTTTTTTTTTTTGTGTATGATAATCTTTGGTGGATTTTCTTGCTACCCTTTTGCTTTCTCCGGGAAGAACTCCGGCCATATTTACTTTTTTTCCCAGTTGGGATTTGTAAAGTTCAAAATTTGGGTCTAAAGACTTAATCTTGGAGCTTATTTAAGCTAATATGCAGTTAAAGATTAGATTTTTCCATCTGGGGTTGGTTAAATTAGATCATGGAAGTGTTAAACATGCATGTACATGTGGAAATAGTTAAGTTTAAGAGGTTTAGTGTGGTTTTGTTGATAATATATTTTGTGGGTAATTTATGGTTTGCTATGGGAGATAATACAGATGAGAAAAAGAAAAGTAGTAGAGTACTGGAAATGGAGAATTTTTCAATGGAAAGTAGTAGATTTTCAAGGGACTTGTTGCAAAGATTTATGGGGAGTAGTAGTTCAAGAGCAAAGGAAGAGGATGAGGAAAATGATGAGGGGGAATTAGAGTTGAATCTTGGACTATCATTAGGAGGTAGATTTGGTGTGGACAAGTCTTGTAATAATAAGTTGATAAGGTCTAGTTCTGTAGCTGCTTGTTTGCCTATAGTTAGAGATGATGATGCTTTAACACCATCACCTCCAGTTTCTTATCCAGCTAGTTTAGTGAGAACATCTTCTTTGCCTGTGGAGACTGAGGAAGAATGGAGGAAGAGGAAAGAGTTGCAGACTTTGAGAAGAATGGAAGCTAAGAGGAGAAGATCAGAGAAACAGAGGAATTTAAGGGGTGGTGATAAAGAAAGTGGAGGAGGAAGTGTGGAAGATGAAAAGAGGGAAATTGAGGTGAATTTGAAAGGTAAATTGGAGAAAGAAAAGTACTTGGCGACAGCGAAAAAGTTTGGTTTATCAGTATCTCCAACGTTGGCTGCAGTTGCTAGACAAGGTAGTTTGGGAGGAGGTGGAATGGATTTGGCAATGGGAAAAGGTAAAGGAAGTTATTCAGGTAGTAAAAAGCAAGGACAAGGGCAATTGGGGTCACAAGGTTCTGTGGAATCCCAAGGTGGTGGTGGTAGTTCTTCGAGTATGTCTGAATTGGAAAGTAAACCTCCCCAAGGTACAACATTTCCCTTTATTTTATGTTAGCATTCATTGTTTATTTGAAAGGGAGCCTTGGAGCGATGATAAAGTTGTCCGTGTGACCTATAGGTCACGGGTTGAAGCTGTGGAATCGGCAGCCACTGCATCAGGGTAGACTGCCTACATCATACCCATTGGGGTGCGCCCCTTCCACGGGCCCTGCGTGAACGTTCTTTTTTACTCATTGTTTTATATAACTTCTTTATCGATTCAGTCCTTCAGACTTGATAGCTGTTGAATTGGAGAATTATAGTACTGTATGTTTTACTTTGGGTTTGCGTTCTTGATTGTTGTGTTGGTACTCTATCTATCTTCTGGGCATGAAGTGGTCATCACATGTTGCAAGGGAGGATGCTTTAAGACATGCTCTGGTAACATTGAAATGTGGCATTTGCTTTTATGAGCTGTTCAATAAATCTCATACATTTATTCAATACTTGCTGATGAGGTCCCCTCACTTTCAGTGTTTGCTAGTTTCTGTGGTACTTGTTCATGTCTTCTGTCTTATTGCCATTTACCACATTCTTGATTCTTTACAAAGCCCACCCGAACTACACCTTAGGGTGTGGCCTAGCCGTCAATGAAGTAGGTGAAGGTGAAAACCATAGGAGACCAGGATTCCCAACAGAGAAATTATCAGTATTTCTGCTGGTGGAGGTAGGAATAGTCGAAGTGCGCCCAAGCTAACTCGAACATCACCATTATCCCCCACGCCCACCCCCACCCCCACCCCACACACACACACAAAAAAATAAATAGTAAACCCCATCCGACCATCCCTTTTCGCCCCTCAAGAGATCAACAGTAGTTCCCTTTCCCTCTTGGTGACTCATACCTGTAACCTAATGGTTGGAGGTGAAGGTGTTCTATCACCAAGAAAACCCTCCCTTACCACCACATTCGTGATTTAAATTGTGGTATCGCGCTTCCTTCTACTTTCAGCACCTCGAGAATGTTATGCTGTATTGACTCTTTGGAGGTGTTGTCTGATTGTCACTGTCAAGTATTGTGCTTGTGTCATATGTTTGATAAGGTTATCTAGGTGCCTTTGGGAACTTTCTTTTGTTGCCACCCGAAATTTGCAGGAGGAAATGCAGGAGATAAGAAGATATAGGAAAATGTGTATGATAAAAATTGCATGAGCAGTTGTTTGAGAAAAAAGTTCTGTGATGTAAAATACCTTTTTAATCTTCAAGTGCTTGCTTTGATGTGCACTATAGTAGGTTAGAACCCTAGGGAGCGTCTGGTAGTGCTGATTTGGCTATATGATTTTCTTTTTCGTAGTAGTATAAAGACTAAAGTCTGATATACTTTCCGCAGAAACTAAAGATTCATATCTTTTCCACAAAAATGATTAACCAGAGCTCACTACTTCCAATTAAACAGCAAGGAGGAAAGATGGACCGTTATTATTTGTAGACTTGGGAAACCAAACTAGATCATTTATTCGCGGGGTACTTTGCACAGTAAAATAGAAAGCATTCATTCTTTATTGGCTGATAAAATAAAAGAGGCCCTGTGATACATGCTGCTATGTCTGTATAATGTCAATTTCCAGTCCGCTCTCGAAAATCTTGACAGCTTATATCCACCTACTTGAGAGTACTCTAGTCTCGATTAAACTAACAGATCTCTTTAGATGGTTCAATTTCCATCTCACCCTAGGGAGTTAGTCATGTGTATTAAAGCCTGATGGATTTTACACCTCATGGTTTCAGATGCTTGCCCTATGTGTGCTACTTTTAGATAAGCAACAGTCTTTTCAATTAGTCTTCTTCGTTAATTACCTGTTGGGCAATCAAGATTGTCTCCGTCTCTCTTATTTACCTTTTCGGTTGTGGTCCATGCGATAGAACGGATTAGGGTCCAGGTCAGCTCCTTGGGATCGCTGTGTCGCAATTTTGGGAATATCACATAGATGTAAATTTGACTTGCTAGTTGATGCATAAGGACATTTGTTGCTAGATAGGAATATCTGCTGGGGAATTAATAGATCAGAATCTTACGTCCTAAATCCTTTTTCGCTTGTCCTATTCCTAAATGAAGTTCCACGATATTGCTGAGGAAATTCAATCTTTTTAATAATTGTCTATTGTCATGAAATCAGCAAGTCAGATCGAATTAAAATATGGGAATTTATTTCAGCTGCTTAATTGCTGACCTTAGATGCTTGTACAATAAATGGTTAGTTTAGTCGAAGAATATTGAATATGCTATTGACTATTCACTACGCAAGTGGAGTTCATTAATGTCACCAAAGAATATTAGATCGTTTGATCTGGTACTGGTCTGTATTGATTGTTCTATAATCATTCAGTAGTGTCTAATAGTTTTGCATTTTACTGCAATTTATGGTATGTTCATTCGTATGACATTGACTTGTTTTGGAGCTACAGAGTAAAGGAAAGAAAAGATGCAGTTTATATATGATATCTGCTTTTCTACCTTTCCTTCCATTTATCATCTCGACCATCTTTCTAGAACCCTGATGAATTCTGGCTACAGGGTCTGGCGAGCTAAGCCCTGCCAGTATCCACTCATTACAAGGAGGAGGGAGTCAAGAAATTGGTTCGTCCGGGTCAAAAATGAGAGAGATTGTAAACAGGCTGTCAGGAGGTGATATGGACAGTAGTCCATCTAAGAGGCTCGATGCAGCAAAACGTCACGCAAAGGAAACGGGAGCAAACGCGCTGGGAGATATGCCATGCGTTTTCACAAAAGGAGATGGTCCTAATGGTAGAAGAGTAGATGGAATATTATACAAGTACGGGAAAGGGGAGGAGGTAAGAATTATGTGCGTATGCCACGGTAGTTTTCACTCACCAGCCGAGTTTGTCAAGCACGCTGGAGGTACCGACGTTGCTCACCCTCTCAAGCATATAGTTGTAAACCCCAACGCTTCTCCCCTCCTGTGACTGATACCACAGGATTTCGGAGGAAGAGGATATCGCAGAATACTACATGCGAACCAGTAAGAACTTTTTCTTTTTTCATTTTTGTTTTTTCTATTCCTCTTTTTAAGAGTGAGATATATGTATCGAGTCGTGCACATGTTGGAGGGATAATGGTCTAAAGAAAAAGTTTTGTATGTACATTTACGGATTCTTTTTAGGAAATTCAGAGGAATTAATCATGAATGATATCATGGTCTTCTCTAATCTGGACCCTTTAGATCCTTACAATAGTTTCTTTTATATACATCAATCATATCCAAGTGTGCCACATGGTTTCTGTATATTGAAAATGTCTAAAAGTGCATCCCGGTGCACTAAGCTCGCGCTATGCGCGGGGTCCGAGGAAGCGTCGGACTACAAAGGTCTATTGTACGCAACCTTACTCTGTTTTCTGCAAGAGTTTGTTCCACGGGTTTTGATTTGTTACAAACTCAAGACTCATTTAAAAGGATTAGGTGTTTAGAGGCTTTAGGACCTGAGAACCATATTTGCATGATTGCATCATATTGTGCTGTTGGGGTAAAGCAGAAGTGTTTGTTGGCTGCAATTATAGGTGGTCCTTAAATGTATTCATTACAATGGATTAGGAACATGGTTGAATTCAGATTTTGTTTTTGTTCTTATAAATAATGATGGTGGTATTATACAATACATATTAAAACATGTCTTTTAAGAAATGTAATTCACACAAGAAATAGTCTTGGTTTGTCTAATATTTGGCCCTGTTTTTTCTTGGTTGGCAAAATATATAATTTGCCGGTTTGCCGAAACTAATTGCATTTACAACAACAAAATATCCAGTTTGATCCCAACAAATGGGTCTGGGGAGGGTAGTCTGTACGCATATCTTACCCCTACCTAATGCAGGTAGAGAGGCTGTTTCCAATAGACTCTCAGCACAGGAAGGACAAGAAGAAGAAGAGGAAAGCAAGGAAGGAAGAAAGATGAAAGAGAAAAGAAAAAGAGAGAGATAAAGGATAAGTAGTATTAAATAATAGCAACAAGGGATATAATACCTGAGGCGAACAAAATCACATAATGTAATAAAAATCTAAAAATATGAAGGGACATGCATGCTACTAAGACTATTGGTGAACAACTATAAACTACCTACTAACTTTCTACCTTAATCCTTGACCTCCACACCTTCCTATCAAGAGTCATGTCTTCAGTGAGCTGAAGCAATGCCATGTCCTCCCTAATCACCTTTTTCCAGTACTTCTTAGGCCTACTTCGACCTCTTCTCAAACTCTGCATGGCCAACCTCTCACACCTCTTGACAGGAGCATCAATGCTTCTTTTCTTAACATGTCTGAATCATCTCAGCTTCGACTCTCGCATCTTGTTCTCCACGGAGGTTACCCCCGTTCTGTCCCGGATAACTTTATTCTTAGTCATATCTCTCCTAGTACACCCACACATCCATCTCAACATCCTCATCTTTGCTACTTTCATCCTCTGCACGTGAGAGTTCTTGATTGACCAACATTAAGCCCCATACAACATAGCCGGTCGAACCATCAGTCGATAACACTTACCCTTAAGTTTTAGCGGCACATTCTTATCACACAAAACACGGGAAGCAAACCTCCACTTCATCCATCCCGCTCCAATGCGATGCGCGACATCTTCGTCAATCTCCTCATTACCCTGGATAATAGACCCGAGATACTTAAAACTTGCTCTCTTGGAGATAACTTGAGCATCAAGCTTAACCTCTACGTCTGCATCATGGGTCCCGTCACTGAACTTACACTCCAAGTATTCTGTCTTGGTTCTACTCAGTTTGAAACCTTTAGACTCCAAGGTTTGTCTCCAAACTTCCAACCTCGTGTTAACTCCGCTATGCGTCTCGTCAATCAACACTATATCATCGGCAAATAGCATGCACCAAGGCACCTCCCCTTGGATGTGACACGACAGTACATCCATCGTCAAGGCAAATAAAAATGGGTTAAGAGCCGTTCCCTTGTGCAACCCCATCACCACAGGGAGATGCTCCGAGTAACCACCCACAGTCCTCACCCGAGTCTTAGCATCATCATACATTTCCTTAATCACCCTAATGTACGTTACCGAAACACCGCTAACCTCCAAACTTCTCCATAGAACTAGTTGCATTTATATAATAGTTTTTAAGAACGGCTAAAAATATATATTTTTGATTTTGGTTTACGATGTTTGGTCCCATGTTATGTGATCCCCATCGGGCGTGGGGAGGGTCGTAGAGTCTTGACATTTGTTAAGATTATGACAGATACTACCTCATGAGCTAACTTCTGGGGTGTTGGGCCCAAAGTTTCGAAAACATAATTAGATAATACAATGTTTCCCCTTATTTAACAATTCAAGATTTTAGCTGAGCTAATCACACATTTCACATGGTATGTCGGCTATTGCTATCTGGGGTAGACAACATACCATAATGCAAGCTGCTTTTGCGGTTCGAACTCAACTCATTACCTATAAAGTGAATAAATGTATATTGTCTAAAATATTAATAAAGTGAATAGATGTATATTGTCTCTTAACGTTTAAATTTGTATATGAGGTGATTATGATTGCACGATTGAACAGGTATTTATCAAATAACATAAACAGAGTGTGTGAACAAATGATATAAACTTGAATGAATATGAGAGTCCTACCCTAAGTTGGACCTTCTAATCCTTAACATAGTTTAGCAATTAGGGACGGAGCTAGAGTTTCGCTAACGGGTTTGGCCGAATCTAATAATTTTAGTGCAAACTCTATATTTTCCGTAAGGAATTCATTGAATTAGGTATAAATTCTTATTTTAAAACCCAGTATTATAAAAAGATTAGAACTCCAACCCCAATAACTACAAATCCTGACTCCATTCGAAGCTTCAGCTTGCTTTAGACAGTATATATGTTGCACAGTCAATATTTATCCAACTGTACTAACTGCTAAATTCATGGTCCCTAAATAAATGTCTGGTGTGTTGTAAACTAGAAGCACAAGCGGACCTATGTTGTAAAGAGAAGGGTTATCGGCACCGAAAAAATTCTGCAAAAATTTCATATTCGCATATTTATATTCTTAAAAATAAATAAATAATTAGTAATGACCTCCTATATACAAAATAGATTTTGATTGAATAAAAACAAATATACCGCAACCTTTAAATTCTGAGTCCACTCTGACCGGAGACTCATCTAAAATGAGTAGTGTATGGAGATTTCATATTTTGGGGACCATTTGACCATTATATTGCCTGATTACAAGCATGATTGCATTGTTTTTTAAAATTGATTATGATGTTGGGGGAGTAAAAGTGTTTGTTGGCTGCACTTACATAGGTGGTCCTTGTACACTATTCATAGAGTAGTTCAAGGACACGTGGTTCTTGTTAGCGAAAAAAATTATTCGAATTTCAAAATAATAATAGTATCACATAAAATAAAAGTTTATGGAATAGAGGGAAAAAACAGACAATTTGTTATAAAATAATAAAATAACAAGAAGAGTATTGCAGTAAAAAAGTAAAGAGGAGGAATTCTTATTGATTGAGATGAATTATAGTGGAATAGGACCCCTTTATTTATAAGGAAGAGTGATTTTGCCACAAAGTAAAATCCCTAAGATTTCTCTAAAATATAGGCATTCACCTTAAATAGAATTCTATTTTATAACACTCTCTCTTGAATGTCTATTCAACAGATAATGTGCCTTGTTAAAATCTTGACTAAAATAAAATCCAGTGGGAAAAAAATTTTAGAAACGGAAAAAGAGTACACATGTTTAGAAATACGTCTTTTGGTTGCCTCGTTAAAAACCTTGCAAGGAAAACTCAGTGAGACAAAACCTTGTAAGGGAAAAAGAGCACAACGCGTATTAACTCCCCCTGATGAGAGGATCAATTCACATCCTTGAGTCTCCGCATTCCGATCTTGTACACTAGCTTCTTGAAGGTTGACATTAGAAAAAATTTGGTGAACAAATCAGCCATATTATCACTTGAATGAATATGTTGCACCTCAAAATCTTCATTCTTGTATATATATAATGTCTTCATATAATGTCGTGAAATAGCCTTTTCAATATCTCCATAGAGGAAAAACTTCTTGCTATCACATTATCATGCTTATAGTTATAGCAAGATACATATTGCACGTACGATGTGGTATTTCAGGACCAAGAATTATATATGCTTTAAGAAATTTCAATCCTTCAGAGATTGTCATATAAGTTAAGTCATATAAGTCATATAAATAGATTTTAGATGCATATCAAGTTTTATGTCATGCTAGACATATAAGATAGATAAAAAGGATTGCACTCGTTATTGACTTTATAGTTTCAAGTGTTTGAACTACATGTCCAAAACTATATGTCTTTCATATGAAACCAATTCTATTTGAATTGTGCCTCTTATATTTGGCCAATATCTTTATGTCTGTATTCGACAGACTTGAGGTCCTCATCTATACTTAGCGCTATGATAGATGTCGACGACGAACATTTTATATCAGTTCAATATTTTTTTTCACAAAGACATAACATAGAGATCTCTTCATTCATATTTTCAGGTACCTGAACCTCTCCTAAGATTTTATGAAATGTTATGTCATGTGATCTTCTAGATCACTTGCTTCCTTATTGTGATCATTTTGATCGTTTGCTCATCTTCTTTATCAAGAATTTTATTTGAAATCGATTTGTCTATACGCTTTAAGTGTACCATAGACTTTGTCCTTACAGGACTTATTCTAATAAGAACATTTGCAGTGAGAAATTAGTTACTTTCTTTGGGTCAGCAAATGCGTCTAGCGCAATGTATTGCAGATGAATTATCTTTTTTATGAACTTCAAGTTCGTATTATCTTCGAGGACATAGATGTACAAATGATAATTTATTCCACATAATTTTTTCTCAACTGTTTATTTTGTCTCTCATTCATGTTAGAAAAACTAACTTTCTTCCTCAATTTTGGGAACTCATCGTTGTGCATTATGGTATTAATCAAAATATACACCGCACATCAATAATAATAAGATGAAACTATTTGGTTCCTGACCCTAAACCACTTATGAGGGGAGAATATAATATACTTTCGTGTATATCAAACTGATATAAATAACTTTGTTCTCATAAGTAATAGTTTAGCTATTAAGTGGAGGCACTCAATAAATTATTTTGCTAAACCATACCAATTTATCAAGATGAAATATCTTGAATAAAATATCCGGAATATGCTCTAAATTAAATTATTGAGCAAGTTATCTGGCAAATGCCATGTTGCAGATTAATAATAATCGCACATGTAACTATCTCATAGATGCATCTTATGTGGTATACATGGCAGGTGAATGAGCCCATATTCACCTTTGATATTTCTAGCATTCATGGGATTCAATCCCAATTTTAGTTGGTTTATTAATTAATGGGAGCAAACAACATAAGAGAATTCGTAAAGAACTTTTTAGTTCTTTAATATTTATCCATGTGAATTCTCTTTTATTTTTGCACATCATACTTAAATTAACATGGCTAAACCAATTATGCCAACTGAATAAATTATCAATATTGATAAAGTTCAGGCTTACACCATGACGTGTGCAATTATCAATAAACTCCAAGTTTATTATGCTATGAGTTTTTATATCAATAAACATCCACTTTATTGTGGTATTCTTTTATTTGTGTACAAATTGAAGAATAAAGGGGGTAGCTTTTCACATACATATTACCCCGCTACAAGTTGTAGTAATAGAAGATATTAAATCTTTCATATATTTATAGTCTTAGTATAACCAATCACTTTCATGAATACTAACTCAATAAGTTTTTTTGAGACTTACTACGACACAATACCTTATTGGCAATCAATTGTGTTTCGCCAAAATAGTAATAATTGACTTTTCTAAAGCTCTCAACTAATTTTATACTACCATATATTTATAAGCATCCATATGGTGAATATCTTTCTCAAAGAGAAAATTATACCATTATGGTCATGGTCAAAATTATATGCAAGATATGTTTCTTGCATCACTGTTATCTTTTAATAATTACATTGTCATAATATTTTGGCATCACAATATGTACGTGATCAATGACCATTCATGCCATAATAATGAAATTATTTTCTTATTTCATTTCAAACATTTTTCTAGAGATTAGTGTGGTATATTTACTACCACTAGCACGTTCATATTCTTCCCAGAATGAATATGTATTCATAAATCAGATGTTGTCACATTCACATCATGAATGAACCATAATCATCTATATGTGCTTTACAAAATCTCATGTCAAATCAATGACAAATATTACTTTCACAAAGTGAAGGATTATTTTGAGAATCCTTATTATTCTCGTTACCACAATGATGACGATTATAATTTCGTCAATTACCACGTTCACATCCATTGATACCTTCACGATAATAATTTTGTCTTCTTTCAGACCTAACACATATTGCTATCATATTCTCTTAAGGGAATGGGAATGAAGCAAATACAATGGGACGTGTTTTCACTTCTTGTGCCCACAATCAAATTTGATTTGATCATGGCATGAAAATTTTACCACTTCGGGTGGTTATCATCTCTTATAAACTCCAATAGTGTTATAATCAAAATTTATTGTCTTTGCTTGTATTTAAAATTAAATGATAGAATTTCAAGAATTTAAAAGAGAAAAATAAAGTAAAATACTTACTTAAATCCAGAATTTAATCATCAAAGAAGTTCATGAAACAATTGACAATCATTATGTTCAATCCCAATGCTTCTACTCAATTGGGTAGAGTCTCGTGCTGATAACGTGTTATAAAACAATAAAAGAAGAAGAAAAGTATTGCAGTGAAAAGTAGAGAGGGGGAATTCTTATTGATTGAGATGAATAACAATGGAATAAAACCCCTTTCTTTATAGGGAAAAAGTGATTTAGCCACCAAGTAAAATACATAAGATCTTTCTAAAATATAGGCATTCACCTTAAATAGAATTCTATTTGTAACACAATTATAGTATTACCTAAAATAGAAGTTTATGTGATAGAGAAAAACACAATTACGGGGTTCTTGTTAGAGAAAAAAAGTTATTCGGTAGCCACAAAAGTGTACAAAATTTGTTTATATTTTATATATAACATACAGAAATGTATATATATACAAAAAATCTATATTTATTTCGGCTATTATTTTAAAGCGACTATACAATATCAATTTTCCAATAATATTACATAAAATGAAAGTTTATGTAACAGAGAGAAAAAAAATTACAAACAGTGAACGACAGAAGATTAAATTATCAGTGCTCACTCAATTTCTCCAACTCATGATCGTTCCACAGTTCATTTAACAATAAGAGAGATTATATCCCCTTAATCTTAATTAATTCTCATATTGTTTATTTGATATCCAGAAATTAGGTCAACTTCTTAACGAAGCAAAATTTATACCGACAATTTCCAATTATTTTTCAGTAACAGTTTGGCAGCAACTGTTGTTCTGATTTTTGAATAGAATATGAAGTTTCAAAATAGTCAGCTTTATAAGGGTCAAAGTTATTAAAATACAATACATTGTCCACCATGATTAAAATACAATACATTGTCCACATGCAAAAAAACGACTCCACTGGGGATCGAACCCAGAATCTCTGGTTTCGTAGACCAGCGCCTTATCCATTGGGCCATGGAGTCACAATTAGTTAATGAAAGAGTTCAAACGAATTCAAACCAGTGACCAAGAGGAAGAACTACTTTACCATTGAGCTATGAACCCTTGCTTTGCCTTGTCTATATTTAGGTTAAATGTGTTAAAACCAAGTAGAAAAAAGGAAAATGGCTCAAATTTACCCTTTGTACTATTGAATATTGCTTCATTTTGTCATCCGTTTTACTTTTGGTCCATTGATACACTTGCTCAATTGTCTCGTATTGCTCAAATTTGGTATACTTCAATAAGCAAATTATTAGGTTATTGATCCAGTTTTTAAAAAATCGATTTTCCATTCGTTCATGTCAACGAATTCTCGTGGAAGTCTGGCTAATTTTGAATTTGGAAAGGAAAATCTTACATTGTGAGACGATACTTTCGAATAATGGGTTTGAGGCAGTTGTTCGAATGCCTTATAATATATATTCAAACAATTTCTTGCTAACAATAAAAAGAGGGGTTGAACGTGGGGTTGTTAATTAGTTTCTTAACAAAAATGATTTCATATATAAACCATGTGGTCCAATATAGGCTTAAGTCTCATAATTAATATTTAATTATGATTAAATCTCATCCGTCCAATCGGTTACTTGATGGACGTACCAGATTAAATGAGAACCTCTATAAATTGGTCCTCTCCCCACCCATTAGGGTTACCGTATTTTTTCTCCCATCACTATAGGCGACGGTAACGTAAAACTAGGGCAAGGGGTGAGAAACCAATTTCGATAAACGCTTCCGCTTCACGATAATGACTTACGATTCAGGTATGTTTTCTATAACGATTATATGTAAGATTATCATGTTCGAGATCCTGGTATAGAATTAAAGTTTACGCTAACATGTGGTATCACGAGCCTAGGATCTGAATTGATAATCTTCAAAAAAAAAAGAAAAGAAAGAGACTAAACAGAGTTCGGCATAGAAATCAATGCCTATAGAGTTCTGGGTGATTCTATAACTAAAAAAAATCAAGTCTTATTTGAGCAAATTGCCATAAACAGTGTTCCTTCATAGAAATCAATGCTTATGGCTTGGGTTTCCCTTAAATCAGTTTCGGCAATTGAAGAATCCTCGAAGGCGTGTATGTATGAAATCAATGCTTATGTAATTTATGGCATATTTTATAAACTTAGGTTATTGTCCAACATACTTGTGAGTATTTAGAAATAAAAAGAAAAAGAAAAAAAGAAAGGAATAAATTGTTTAAGTTGAAGTTTAGACTATGACTTCAAGAATAATAACTCTTTAAGATTAATCATAAGGATTCTGCTAGAAACTTTTGGTGTTTAAATTGGTTGACACAAAGAATTAAATGTTGACAATATTGAACCCGTTAAGCACATATTTTATGATGTGAGTTATATGTGTGAATGTTATCCGTATCTTGTCCTATATATTTTGAAGCTATTATATTGTAATTTATTTTATGTATGTGATTAATGTTTTTACAGTTTGTTAGTCACCAAAGTGACCAAACTAGATTGTTTAAAGTAATCATATGCATAAAATCTTATGATCTCTATTTTGTGTGTGCACTCATGTTGTATAGTTTGTTAGTCACCAAAGTGGCCAAACTAGTTTGTTTATGAAAATATGCATTCATAAAATTATAGTTTATCCATGAAATTAATGAAATGCCTATAATTAAAAATTAGTGGAAAAATTAATTTTCACTATTGCTAGAACTTAAGGATTTACCCAAAGGTGAATCAATTATTCTATGAATAGTGAATATGATGAGGTAAATTAATATTCTTAGTCAAATATATATTGTCTATCCAAAGATGTCATATATATTTGGTTAAGAATATTTAATTACCTATTAAAGACTAAATGACATTTAATTATGATAGTGTGTCGTAGTATCTACCCAAAGGAGAATTGCGACATGCTTTAACTGTTTTGTTGAATCCATATTGATTTGTGAGCATCTATTATTTATTTTGCAGCTATTCCTTTTCATTCACTTGCTTCATCTGTTACTGTGTTCAACAGATTGAACTTCTCTGAATGGCGTGAGCAAGTCTAGTTCCACTTAGGTGTGATGGATCTTGACTTGGCTCTGTTGAATGATAAGCCCGCTGCCATTACTGATTCGAGCAGTACGGATGAGAAGTCTTTCCATAAAGCATGGGAACGCTCTAACAAACTAAGCCTTATGTTTATGCGAATGAATATTGCCAACAACATTAAGAGTACTATTCCACAAACAGAAAGTGCCAGGGAATACCTGACGTTTGTGGAAGAACGTTTTCGTTCTGCAGATAAGTCTCTCGCTGGTACACTAATGGCTGAACTCACGACCATGAAGTTTGATGGGTCGCGTAGTATGCAAAACCATATCATCGAGATGACTAACATTGCAGCAAGACTTCAGACCTTGGGGATGAAAGTGGATGACTCCTTCTTAGTTCAGTTTATTCTGAACTCGTTGCTTCCTGAGTATGGACCTTTTCAAATTAACTATAACACTATTAAAGACAAGTGGAATGTTAGTGAATTGTCCAGTATGCTTACTCAGGAGGAGTCGAGACTTAAGAAACAAGGGAGTATTCAATTAACCTCATGGGTCACGGAGCTGGTAAAGGACTTAAAGTGAAGGCCAACAAGTTCAAGAAGAAGAAAGCACTTGCTAAAGCTCCACATGATGCTAACAAGGAACATAAGGCAGATACGTGTCGTTTCTGTAACAAGGAAGGACAATATCAGAAAGATTTCCTGAAACGTAAAGCTTGGTTAGAAAAGAAAGATACAATTAGTGCTTTTGTATGTTTCGAATCAAATTTAGTAGAAGTTACTAATAATACTTGGTGGCTTGATTCTGGTGCAACTACTCATGTATCTACTACGTTGCAGGGATTCCTTACGATCCAAACTACAAAACCAAATAAGGATTTCTTGTTCATGGAAAATCGTATGAAGGCTCCAATTGAAGGCATAGGGACTTATCGTTTGATCATGGAGACTGGACGTCACCTTGATCTATTACAGACTCTTTATGTACCTTCAGTTTCTAGGAATTTGATTTCTCTTTCAAGACTTGATGTTTCTGGATTTGATTTAAAGTTTGAAAATGGATGTTTTAGTTTATATAAGAATGCTATCTTTTATGGTTCTGATTTTCTTAGTGATGGTTTATATAAATTGAAACTCGATACTGGTTTTTCTGAATCCCTTCTTAATGTTCAACATAATGTTGGAATTAAACGTAGTTCACTAGATGAAAGTTCTGCTTACTTGTGGCATTGACGTTTGGGTCATATATCCAAAGAAAGGTTATAAAGATTAGTAAAGAATGAGATTCTTCCGAATCTAAATTTTACTGATCTTACTATATGTTTGGATTGCATTAAGTGAAAGCAAACCAAGCATAATAAGAAATATGCCACAAGAAGCACCCAACTTCTTGAAATTATACACATCGATATTTGTGGAGCCTTTGATGTTCCATATTTTGGTGGAGAGAAATATTTTATTACCTTTATCGATGATTTTTCACGTTATGGATATATCTATTTGCTGAAAGAAAAATCTCAAGCAACAGATGCTCTCAAGGTGTTTGTTAATGAGGTTGAAAGGCAATTAGATAAAAAGGTGAAAATTATTAGGTCAGATAGAGGTGGTGCATATTATGATAAATATAACGAATCAGGACAATGTCCAGGTCCATTTGCAAAGTTCCTCGAGGAAACGTGATGTATGTGCACAATATACTATGCCAGGAACACCTCAACAAAATGGTGTTGCAGAAAGGCGTAAGCAAACACTTATGGATATGGTTAGGAGCATGATGAGTAATTTCTCATTACCCAAATCATTGTGGATGTATGCTCTTAAAACCGCTATGTATTTATTAGACAGTGTTCCTAGTAAGGCAGTTCCAAAGACCCCTTTTGAACTTTGGACAGGAAGAAAACCTAGTTTAAGGCACCTGCATGTTTGGGGTTGCCCATCGGAAGCTAGAGTTTATAAGCCACAAGAAAAGAAATTAGATTCTCGAACAGTAAGTGGTTACTTTATTGGTTCCCAGAGAAATCTAAAGGGTATGTGTTTTACTGTCCAAACCATAGTTCGAGAATTGTCGAAACCGGTAATGCAAGATTCATTGAGAATAGTGAAGTTAGTGGGAACGTTGAAAAGCAAAGTGTGGAAATAAAAGAGGTGAGGGTCAATATTCTATCGCCCGCGAATGTGCCTACTTCCACACAAATACCAAATATTGCTCTAGTTGTTGAAGAACACTTTGACAACACCGAGCAACATTTGAATGAAACACTTCATGAAGAAACTAACTCACAAATATCTGACACAAATGAACCACAAGAAATGCCATTAAGAAAATCTCAAAGAGTTAGAAAATCGGCTATTTCGGATGATTACGTGATTTATTTGCAAGAGTCAGATTTTGACATTGCTCTTAATAAGGACCCAGTTTCATTTTCACAAGCCATAGAAAGTAATGAGTCTGACAAATGGATTGATTCCATGTAGGAAGAGATAAAATCCATGGAATACAATAAAGTCTGGGATCTCGTTGAATTGCCAGAAAGTTCTAAAAGAATCGGGTGTAGATGGGTCTTTAAGACCAAACGCGATTCAAATGGCAATATTGAACGATATAAAGTCAGACTTGTTGCCAAAGGTTATACTCAGAAAGGAGGCATTGATTACAAATAGACCTTTTCACCAGTCTCAAAGAAAGACTCATTAAGAATTATTATGGAATTGGTGGCTCATTATGATTTAGAGTTACACCAAATGGATGTGAAAATTGCCTTTCTTAATGGAGATCTCAAGGAGGAAGTTTATACGGACCAACTAGAGGGTTTCGAAACTAAAGGAAAAGGTCAAATGGTGTGTAAACCGAAGAAGTCAATATATGGACTTAAACAAGCCTCACGACAATGGTATATAAAGTTTAATGATACCATAACGTTTTTTGGTTTTGTGGAAAATACTGTTGATCGGTGTATATACCAAAAGATCAGTAGGAGCAAGTTTATATTTTTAGTCCTATATGTTGATGATCTTCTACTTGCTGTTAATGATTTAGGAATATTGCGTGAGACTAAAGATTTTCTCTCTAAGAATTTTGAAATGAAAGATATGAGTGAGGCATCCTATGTGATAGGAATAAAAATATTCCGTGATAGATCACAAGAATTATTGAGATTGTCTTAGAAAGGCTATATCGAAAGAGTTCCAGAGAGATTTAACATGGACAATTGTTCAGCAGGATTGTCCCAATTCAAAAAAGGGACAAATTTAGTCTCATGCAATGCCCTAAGAATGATGTAGAACGAAAAAAATGGAATCAATTCCTTACTCTTCAATTGTTGGTAGTCTGATGTATGCTGAGACTTGCACAAGACCGGATATTAGTTTTGCGGTCGGAATGCTAGGAAGATATCAGAGTAACCCCGGAATTGAACTGGAAAGCTGCAAAGAAAATTTTGAGGTACCTGAAAGGAACGAAGGATTACATGCGTTGTTGGATACTCAGATTCAGATTTCGCTGGATGTATTGACACTAGAAAGTTTATGTTTGGTTGTTTGTTATAATTAGCTGAAGGAGCAATATCATGGAAGAGTGCCAAACAGTCTGTCATTGCTACATCCACGATAGAAGCAGAATTTGTGGCATGTTTTGAAGTCACAATTCATGCATTATGGCTGCGAAACTTTATTTCAGGACTTGGGGTTGTCGACACCATTATCAAGCCGCTGAAAATTTACTGTGATAATTCTGCAGCAGTATTCTTCTCCAAGAACGGTAAGTACTCCAAAGGTGCCAAACATATGGAATTAAAGTACTTTACCGTCAAGGAGGAAGTTCAGAAACAAAGAGTGTCACTTGAGCATATTAGAACTGATCTCATGATTGCAGATCCGTTAACGAAAGGTTTACAGCCAAAGATATTTAAAGAACATGTACATAAAATAGGTCTTGGCTGTATTTATGACTGATGTACTTATGACATTTTGACACTCTGAGCTCGTTTATGTATTTCTGATATACATTACTGATTTCCTGTTTCTCATAATGGTGTACACATTATTGTTTTGAGAAGTTACATGATAAGTCTCAATGAGACATTATTGTGGACCATAATATTTATAGCTTATGGACTTGGTATGATTAGTTGCTAATGTTGTAGTATACGGAAGGGAGTATGTAGACAAAGTATATATAACCGCCATAACTCACATTTAGTAGTTTATCGTATTATGGTGTTTATGATGGATATTATAGAAGAGATTTTTTTATGCGCAGTTAATGTTTATATTATTAAATATAAATATGATGTGATTATTGGGAAAAGTGGGAGAATGTAAGTTATTTTCCTACATGTATGTGGCCCAATAGGCTTAAGGCCCATAATTAATATTTAATTATGATTAAATCTCATCTGTCCAATCGGTTACTTGATGGACGTACCGGATTAAATGAGAACCTCTATAAATTGGTCCTCTCTCCACCCATTAGGATTACCATATTTTTCCTTCCATCACTATAGGCGGCGGTAACGTAAAACTAGGGCAAGGGGTGAGAAACTAATTTCGATAAACGCTTCCGCTTCACGATAATGACTTACGATTCAGGTATGTTTTCTATAACGATTATATGTAAGATTATCATGTTCAAGATCCTGGTATAGAATTAAAGTTTATGCTAACACCCGAAACCTCTAGTTTACGATGAAGTACTTATCCCTCCATTATAATCCTTGTTGGTGACCCAATTAAAATTTTAATGTTTCCTATGCGTATACAAGTAATTGAAGAGAAGTAAAAATAAATAAGAATGTAATTTTATGACAGCTCACATATATCATACACATTCACATGATACAATTGTATTGGAAAAATATAGTAATAGCATGTTGACAAAAATATTGTATTAGCATGTTGACAAATCAGTAAGTTCCAGAATATCTGAAATTTGACATTAACTCCTGAATAGTTACAAATCCATCGAGCATAACGTAGAGAGCAAATCGTTAAATTAAAAAGCTAATCGAAGTTGTAAAGTTTCAAAAAAGTAACACCAAATTAAAATATTTAAATGAGTCCATGATTCGCAGTTATTAATTTCTAAATTTTGGAGTCATTCCACTAAACAACAAACAGATAAAATTTTGAGAATCAGTTTGATGGGTATCGCAGTAAGGTGTAGTTGGTAGGATGTATCGGGGAAAATTGTATTAGTTTTGGTATTATTAATTTTTTATTTGGTAGTATTTTTCAATATATATATATATTAGTTACTAGTGTAGTTATGCCCGGGCTAAGCCTGGGTCCAACAGTTATGGGAGCAATAATGTGTAAATGTATGGGGGAAGTGCACAGTTAGTCAGTAATAAGACATGTATTCACTTTTAAGCCACTGTTTAAAATATCTTTACTCTTTAGTTACTGCTTTAATAAATTTTTACCCGTCCGGACGAAAATACCCTTATGCCCATTGTGAGCATGTAATTTTTAACCTACCATATACTCCTACAAAAATTCAATAAATAAATTAGTCCTATAAATTTTTGTTGAATTTCAGTACTATTTGTGAATTAGTTTTTACATTGCATAACTATAATTTTTCTTTTAATATTCATAAATGATTTAAAGTTGCATAATTAGATGCACAACCTCAACCATTTTATTGAAAAATTACAAATTTACTCTTCAAACAATTACAAGTGTTAATTAATGATTTCGCCTTTTAATCCACTCATGAATTAAATAAGAACTAGAATTAGAACTAATTAACATATTTCTAGAAGTTTAATTATAATTGATTGAAATAATTGATAACAAAAATGTTTTAATTGCATAATTAGGCTTTGTTTCAATTTAATACTTAGCTGTCTAATTCGATCATTTTTATTTAAAATTTATTAAAAAAATTGCTTTTAAATAATTAGGAGTGTTAATAAATAGTTTAACTTTTAATTAATTAATTAAGTGATAAATTGGATGAAATTAGATTAAAACTAATTATTAATTAGAATTGTTAATTAATTTGATTAATAGCCTAAGTGTCTAAAAAAGGATCAAAATCAAATTGGGCCAATACACCCAAGCCCACTCCCCTTCCTAATACCCAAAACCTGCCCAACCCAAGCCAAAACCCGGCCAGACCCTAGACCACCCAAAACGACCCCGTTTTAATAACTCCGTTTTTACCCCATAGAGATATTGAATAGAAGGGGGTTTTTTGTTTCCCACCATAATTTTGAAAATGAACGTTTAAATGCCCTTCAAAGGTAAGTAAATAGATTCGAAACATATAAAATGCGGTTAATCCCGCCGTGGCCCAAGCTATTATTGCGAAAATTGGTGAATACAACCAACTATCATTAAGAATTTCATCTTTGGACCAAAAACAAGCAAGAGGTGGAATACCACAAAGAGAAAGTGTACCTAATAAAAATGTGATTTTGGTAATTGGTACATGTTTTCTTAAACCTCCCATAAGACCCATATTCTGGCTTTTAGCTGGAGAATATCCAACAATAGTTTCCATTGAATGAATAATGGATCCGGATCCTAAAAATAATAATGCTTTGGAATAAGCATGAGTAATCAAATGAAATAAAGCGTTTCGATAAGACCCCATACCAAGAGCTAACATCATATAACCCACCGTTCACACGGTTCTCAAAGCAGAGGAGGAAGGGTGGGCAGCAGGTACCACGAGCCCTCTGTGGCAAGTTCAGTTGGCGGACCACTTTTTGCCGGGGGAGGAATCGTTTTTGTAGTAAAAAAAGCTTATGCACCTAGCTCGCTGGAAGCTAAGAGTCTTATAGCCCAAAAAATAAGGGATTTATCTCAGCCGTTGATCTGGGTAGATCCAACGGCTGGGACCTAACACCTAATTAATATATATATGTCCTAACGATACCCCCCTCTCTCATTCACTCTCCCTAACCCCCAAAGATAGCCCTTCCCCGTCTCTCTCACTCCCCATCGGCTTCCGCTTTCCACCACCCCGCTCCGCCGGCCAGAAATCGCCCACCGGCGGCGGAGCACCACCAAACAATCCCAAAACTTCACGTGGGTTTGGCTAGTTTCAAATCTCGCCGGAATCCGGCCAAAGTTCGGCGGCTCAAACTTTTCCAGCCAAACGGTTCCCACTAACTGATATCTCTTTTAAATTCTAGTTTTCTTTGTGTTTCACTTGTTTGAACTTAATTTTGAAGTCACTAGTTTAATTACTTGATTTTAGGTTTCTAGTTTCTGTTTTTGTTTACAGCTTGATCTGTTTCTCTCCTTGACATTGAATGTTGTTTGGATCTCATTCTAGGTTTAATCCTTGCATGTCTTGATTAATGTTAAGTTACAATCTAGGTTTTCCGGTTTCCCTTTTTAACTGGTTCTGATTCTTATAGTTATGTGTTAATTAATTGATTCCAGTTTAAACATACATGTTTAGGTCTGATTAAGGTAGTAATTTAGGTTAGCACTAGTCTTACTAATTAATCCTAGTCTAGGTTTTCGAATTTAGTCACTTTTACGCATGATTTTATTATTTTTGGGATTTTTACCTTGTTGTTAGTTCTGGTTGTTGATTGTGTATCAATTTAGGATTTCCTAACTTTCTGAATTTTATTTTGAAGTGATAGTCTTTGTGTATTTGTTTTCTGGTCCCAAGCTAACCACCTTAGGTTCATATGCCCCTTTTTCCTTATCTTCCTTAATAGTTCAGATGTTAAACTTAGTCGACTTTAGTCTTAATCATGCATGTGTTGGATCTATCTAAAATAGTAATTGCCTAAATTAATGAGCCTAAGATTTTCATGTAAATTGCTTTAATCAATTACTGATTGTTAGTGTAAAGTCAATTTAATTTTAACTCTTAGGACAGAACTTGCACCTACACTGTCCTAAAGATTGCATGTTAGTCACTCACCTGATTTAATCGATTAAGTAATTATGGGTGAGTTAATTAAGGTTCTGATTTTGATTAAGTTAAGCCTAAGCTAAGTCATAATAAAAGGTAATCAATTAAGCCTAATAGATTCACTAATTACACCTAATGAAATCATTTGAACTAGCTAACCTAAGTTCTATAATAAATTCACTTAAAATTTAGCTAAATTATCTTGATTAGAACTTTTAAAGAAGTAATTAATCAATTAGAATAAAACTAGTCAACTTAATAAATAACATAATCCTTAAATACTAAAAGGGGTAATTTTAAGGGTATTGAAGGCTATTTTAGGCACTTCAATTGAAGAATCTTGGGTGTAACAAACCAAGAAGTTTCTAGAATTAGGATAAATATCAAAAACAAAATCTGAAAAGCATAAAATCAGAATTTTTGAGGTAAATCAGTAATCTTTTAAAGGGGAATAGGGGCTGTAAATAAAAGAACATTCTAGAAAGAGGTACAACTGTCCAAAAGGATAAGAGTGGACAGTTGTACCTGTACTATTTCAGATTTAAAAGATAAGGTATATTCCCTAGAAGATGCTACCCCCTAGACTCCCCATAAATAGGCTACATTACTCTCTGAAAATCAGACCTTACACACAGAATTTTGGAGAGATTTTTGCACACATTACCACATATCTTAAGAGAAAAATTTTCCATTGAATTTATACACACACATTAGAATACTGCTCTGAAACTCTACCCCTACTCTGAAAAATAGAAAAGTACCAAAAAAATACCAAAAATGAATGCCGGAACCTCCTGAAACTGGTTTTCTTTTTGGTTATAGTTTTTTTTCTTCTTCTATAAAACTGGTATTTTGTTGTTGATTTTCTACTCGGATTTCTGGTTCATTCAAGTTATTATTTTCTGGGTTTCCTCTGGCTGGTCTACAGCTGTTTTTGTGGCTGGATTAAGCTTCAAATTTCTGGTTTTTCTCTGACCTATATTTGGTCAGATTTTCTTACTGTGTTCTCTCTTAAGGTATGTAACATTTTGTTCTTAAATGAGAATCCCTTTGTGTTTGAAACCTGTTTTAGTTGGCTGAACTTCTTGTTAGTTTTTTTTATCATGAATATATGAACCTTGGGCTGATGGATGTCAATGAACTATGTGTTAGCATTTATCTTAAATTTCTGTTGAAATTTGATCATGACATCTGAAACATTCTGCTGTATGTGTGTTCAATTTATCACTATGACCATGTTTGTGTGAAGTTCTGTATGAAAAAGCATTAAAAGAAGTGGGATTTGACCACCAGTTGGTCGAATCTGCCTATATAAATGCATAATTCTTTTCTTTTCTTGGAAAATTAGGTGGTCTCTGATTATGTGAATTAAAGTCATGACCAAGTTCGAAACTGAAGCAACAACAGTTAAAACAACTATTTAGGGTAGAAATCTACATCTAACTTTATTAGTTTTTGTACCTCGTATACATGTATAAATTTATTTATGTAAAATAGACTATATTACTGTGCTTTCCTTGATTTTGGACTGTAATAATGGACTATTATTTTAAGTTCAACAGTTTTAATATGGCTAGCAAACAGGGCAGACTTACAAAATGGCCTAATAGACCCAAATAAGTCTAAACCCAAGGTCATTAGGCCTGAGGTATAAAGCGCAAAGCCTTAGGGTGATATTTTAGCTTTAAATTTAATACAACATGGTGTATGTTAGGAGTCTGACTATATATTTCGATTAGAACTCGACTGTCATCTCTTTTCATGTGATTTTTGGTACTAAAATCAAGTTACGCGTAAATCCCAACTATATTACTAAGGCCATTGATAAAACTCGTACTGTTTTTTAGTCGTGGCAGTCCTGAGTTCAATGGACTCTATAATCGCACAGCCAGCAACAGGTTATATACCTGAGGCCTAATTAGGCCGTCTTTTACTCTATTGGGCCTATATGAAGTTGGACACAACTTTAAAATTGTGTACGATTGCTATATTGAGTAAGGAAACAAAGAATATTCAAGCCGTGGAAATGTATTTCTTTAATGTCGTAATGACAAATATGTTCAATTGAATTGCGTTTTCATTTTTGTATACTTAGATCCCTTATCGAATGCTATTTCAAGCTGGACCATTTACAAATGCTGCCATCCTTAACATTGGCCCAACCCAAAATCTTCTTCCCTAGACTAGCAAATTTAGTCTTAGAAAGATCTTGAGTAATTTCATATATTATAATCTAAAAGCTTCCTTAAACTAGTCTTACAAAATTAACTTAGGAAACCCATTTTTTTTAGATGTAGTAAATGCTTAGACCCATTCCTTAATTAGGTAGTTGATACATTTAGAATCTAAAAACATATTAATAATCAGAGTATACGTTCACGTAACTTTGAATAAAAATAATTCTTTCTAGTAACTAAAAATACTTTTTCTTAAAATTGTGTATACGTTTACGTAACACAAATAAAGATTACAGTGAACACTTGTATAGGAACGAATTTTGAAATTATTATCGTAATCTTGTACATGTTCGCGTGACGTGATTTTGACTTTTTTTTCTTTTTACAACCAAAACAAAAAATATGCGCTTGTGCAACCTTGGCTATTTTCAAAAATAAATCAAGTGTCGTGAATCATGTACACGCCCGCGTGACATAATTTTTGACACGTCCAATTTTTACGGGTTTACGCATACGTAACCCGTATTAAAATAATTATTTAAGTGCGATTGAATACTAAGAAGCGGTAAAAATGTAAATGCACATATTAAAATCAGTAATTAAACAATTTAGGCCAATTATAAATCATTAAGCGACCGTGCTAGAATCACGCAATTCGGAAGTGCCTAACACCTTCTCCCGGGTTAACAGAATTCCTTACCCGGTCTTCTGGTTCGCAGACTTTTTAAACGAAGTCAAAATTTCCTCGATTTGAGATATTAAAAATAAATGGTGTCTCAGAACACCGTAAAAAATCCGGGTGATGACACTGAAATAAATAAATAATCTCAAATTCGAATAATGTCACTTTAATTAGAAAAACTCCCTTATACCCTTCTTGGTAAAAAGGAGGTGTGACAGCTCTGGCGATTCTGCTGGGGAATTCGAAACCAGAATCTCTGGTTCAGGGTTCAAGAATTCGAGCTTTTAATATGATTTTACTTGGTTTGATTTAATTGATTGATATTACTGTCCTTCTGTGCCATATTTAACACTTTGATGTTTATTTGAACTGTATTTAAAACTGTCTTCTTACGCCTCCCTTCCGAGTCTTCTAAAAATTGGTGCATACATTCGCGTGGCCTGCCTTTCTATTATAGATCATACCAAGTAAGAAGAACGTGAATGGATTAGCCACTAGGCTGGATGGCCTTTAGTTCTACTGGTACGTCGCTCCCACCCCGACTCGAGTTGTCCACTCGGGTGAACCAGGTCTAGAACAAAACCCCAGGTTTAAACCTAGAACGACAAAATCTCATGCCGGATCCCTAGTAGGAACGTTTATTGTATCATGTGCATTTTGACTTAATGGACTCAACACAGGGGTTGGGTTCGTCTAGGGCAGGTGTACCCGAAACAAAAAGACCATCCTGATGCATCCTACCTGCTATGCGCGCATTATTTCATAATGTATTCTGTTTCTCAGATTTCGATCTCACTCCTACCCTGGAAGAAATAACAGGGTATACGGGTTTTGGACGGAATTTAAGGAACCAACAACTCATCTTCCCGAGGCCCACGTCAGTATGCCGTTTCTTTGATTTTCTATCCATCAACAAACAACTTAGAAAGAGCCGGGTAGTTGGTGGCTGTTGCTCGTTCTTTTTCTTGTACTCTAGATATGGCTTTCCAGACGTGTTCGAAACACATGAAAAGGGGCTAAACAACAAACATGACAAGGATACCTGGAGAATTCACCGTCGGATAGCCTTCATAGTGGCATTCCTGGGTGTAATGGCCTTTCCAAATGCAAAGGGGACCATTGATGCTCGTGTGGCTAGAATTGCCCAAGTTTTGACTGAGAAAAAGGATCACACTTTAGCTCCGCTCATACTGTCTGATATTTACCGGGCTTTAAGTCAGTGCAAGTTGGGGGAAACATTCTTCGAGGGTTGCAACATTATTCTCCAAATGTGGCTAATCGAACACCTTCGTCATCACCCGAAATTCATGAGCTATGGTCCTGACAAACCAATTTCATCGAAAGCTATGAAGAAAGAGTAAAAGATTACAATTCCCCAGAGGGAGTTGAAGCTTGGATCGACCATCTGAGAACTTTACGTGCAAATCAGATAGAATGTACCCTGGGATGGCTGCCTGTCAGAGAGGTCATATACTTGTCGGCTACAAGAAATCATTTGCTGTTAATGGGCCTGAAAAGTGTCCAACCCTATGCAACCCAAAGGGTTTTGAGGAAGTTGGGTCGGTATCAAATAGTACCGGAGGATGAAGACTTGAGTACCCAGGTTATTGAATTGCACCCTGAAGCTCCATTACCTGAAGCCTTGATTCAACAAAATTGGAATGGATGTCGGTATTTGAAAGAAGATACTCAAGTGCCTGACCTTGCCAAAGGTGAAGTAGATCCGGGTTATGCAGCGTGGTTTGAAAAAATAAATTGCATTAATGAAGAACCAGAACCCGAGCCGGAAAGGCCTTCCAAAAGGCCTCATGTTCAAGCTTTCGATGATAAGGTTCAAGAAAGGTTAGCTTGGGGAGAAAAGGAAAGGGAGTATCAGGACACCATCCATGATCTGAAACAAAAGTTGAGGAACCTTGAATTTGACAATGGGTTACAAGCACAGGTAGTTGAAGGCGAAAAAAGACAGTTAACCCGAGAGAACGAGGCGCTTCGTGCCCAACTCCGGAGTTTTAAAATAGCCGCCGAAACACCGGTGAGAAGTGAAAGGGATGAAAAAATAATCAGCAACCTGAGGATGAAGGTTCATGAGTATGCGTTTGATTTGACTAAAGCTGAAAAGGACCTGCTAGATGCACAAACCAAGTTATCAAAGGGGGCAGAAGAACATGCTCATCATTTGAGGCAGAAATATGGCAAAGAAATTGCAATCTTAAAGGAAAAATTATTTGCCATGGGAAATGAAATGGTCCAACAAATCAAAGATTTTAAAATAGAAAGGGAGCACTGTTATGCACGAATTTGCCAATTGGAAGGAACAGTACAACAACTACAGGACCAAAACAATGCAAATGCCCAAGTGTTGGAAGCCCGAGCACAACAAATAGGGCTCCTGCTTCAGGAGAAAGGGGTCATCAGGAACAAGATCAAAGAAAATAGCTGACTACATTGTGCAGAAATGTCACGAATGCGAGAGCATGATTACCTCCATGTTTTTTTCCTCTATGATGACTTTCGTCCACCAGGTGATGGGTGATTTGGACCGACTTTAGGGAGACATTGCACATAGGCCTGCACAGAGACCATCCAATGCATCACAGGCCCCGAGAAGAGAAGCAAAAACCCTCCTTTACTTTTGATGATTTAGTTTTCGAGTCTATATTTTATTGCTTTTTAGAAAGTTAAGTTGTTTTATCTTTTGCCCGTTGTCTGTACTGTTTCTTTTTATGGTTGTCAGTATTTTAAATCAAAAAGAGTTATCTTTAGTAATGAAATGAAAATTGCACTTTGTTACTCTATATCTATTTTTTGAACTACGTGATGATCTGATTCATGCGGCATCATGATACGTAGGCAGTCCACATAGGATTCGATCATAACCCTAAAAGAAAATAATCAAGAAAGAAAAGAGTGAAACATTAAAGCCGGGATGAAACACACAGCCGTCACAAATAGTTTAGAAAAACGTTTGACTGCTTAGGTGCATTGCATCCCAACGTATGATTCCTTATATGTTAATATCTCAAACTAACCCGTTAGCTGTCTACTATTAAGGTTCTTATTTTTAAGGTGGTTGGTTTTTGCGGTGGTATTCTAGCGACACACCACTATTTTACAAGGTCCAAAGGAAGCGTTGCAATGGTATCTAAAAGTTATCTATCTATTTTCGAACCTGAGGATAGCCCCACATCGGTTATCCCACAGTCCAATTTCAGCACCTAACCCGTTCATACCATTTGGGTTCCCTACTATGACATCAAACTTCACCAGAATGCCTTCTGAGGTCCGCCCCCAGGCACCATCTTCTGGACTACCATCTGTTGTATTCACCGCATCGCCAGCTGCCGGTATGGCACAACCAACATTGCCACGACAGAGCTTTGAGCCATCAAATTTCACTTTTCAAGCTCCCCAATTCCAACTAAATACTACCCGAGTCACTCCGAAATCTTATTCGCATCATCCACAATCTGAATCTCCTATGGAATAAGAGAGAATCTTGAGAAATCCCGAACAAAAGGAGATGACGCGGAAAATGAAAAGTCTTGAGCAAAGCTTGAAAAACATACAGGGCCTGAGTGGCCAAAATAGAGTATCTTACGCCGATATATGCATGTTTCCTCATGTGCATCTTCCCGTAGGTTGCAAAACACCAAAATTTGAAAAGTATGATGGGCATGGAGACCCGATCACCCATTTGGAATGATATTGCAATCAATTGAGAGGGGCAGGGGGAAAAGAAGAGTTGTTGATGGCATACTTTGGAGAAAGCCTTTGTGGAATCGCCTCGGAATAGTATATAGATCAGGACATCTCCCGTTGGCACATATGGGATGATCTAGCTCGAGACTTTGTGAGATAGTTTCAATACAACATGGACATAGCTCCAGACAGAAATTCTCTGTCCAACCTCAATAAGAAAGCTTCCGAAAGCTTCCAAGAATACGCCATCAAATGGCGTGAACAAGAATCCAGAGTAAAACCTCCTATGAATGAGACTGAAATGGTTAGTGTTTTCTTGCAGGCCCAAGAGGTTTATTTTCAAAATATGATGTCTGCCATGGGTAAACCGTTCGCGGAGGCCATTAAAATTGGTGAAATGGTAGAAAATGGCTTAAAATGGGTTGTATCTTGAGTCAGTCAGCCCTGAGAGCCACCTCCCAAGCCATTCAGAGCGGCTAGGGAGGCCTAGCAAGCAGGAAGAAGAAAGAAGAGGGAGCCATGATGGCATCAATCCTAAGAAGCTCTCGACGACCTCGGGACTATCTAGACCCATCTCCCAGAGCTTCACAACATTTTTTCCCTCATCAAGATGCAGCCTATGCTATGCCTCCCCATCCCTACGCAATAATGAATGCTCAGCCATACACACGGCCACAACAACAATACAATCAGAATAGAGCTCCACTCCCCAAAAATAACCATCCTAACTAAGCTCCATATAATCCACGTCCTCCCCAGAACAACTACCAATACAATACCCATCCCCGTGAACCACCCAGAAGAACCAACTTCATGCCCATTGGTGAGTCATACTCTAGCCTCTTTCCAAAATTGGTTCAGATGGGTCTTTTGTAGCCCATGCCTCCAAACAGGCAGAATCCAGAATCTCCATCATACAAGCCAGGTACCAGGTGTGCCTATCATTCTGGGGCGGAAGGGCATGATACTGAGGACTGTTGGACTCTCAAAAGAGCAGTTGAAAGCCTAATTGAACAGTAAAAGGCAGTGCTGACGAGGAAGTCCCCAATGTAACAAACAATCTATTTCCAACCCACAACAAGGGCCCGTCATCGAAATGATTTGTGAGGACAAGGAGTTCGATCATGCATTGAAAGCCATCATTGCCATCACAGACACATAAAAGAAATCTAAAACAGGGGCAAAATCGGTCGGGGATGAAAAGAAAACAAAGCCTACCACCCAGAATGAAGAAAAGGCTACGAAAGTAGAGAGAGAGGTACCACCAACCAAAGAAGCTATCCTTTATGTCCCAAGAGCTCCCAGAAACAGGAAGCTCATGTTGAGCCCTCCAAAGAGTTTGGAGCTAAGATCAAATTCGCCAAGAATGTATGTACCAAAGGGGACGTATGTGGCAAAAGGGCCATTCATCTCACCAAAGCTGGATGAGCCTCTGATCATTAGTCTCAGGCCATAAATTCCAATAAAATATACCACTGCCATCCCCTGGAACTATAATCAGACGCTGGTCACATACAAAGGGAAGGAAGTCAGAGGGGAAGTGAATGAAACAAACCCATCTGAGAAGTATCATGACCAAAAGAGTTGAACAAAGCCAAACAGAAACGTTTCCCCCTCAAACAGCCTGTTACTGCCGAAGAAGCCGAGGAATTCTTACGAAAAATGAAAACATCGGAGTATGCTGTGATTGATGAACTCAGAAAGGCTCCTGCCCAGGTTTCACTCTTGTCTCTATTGTTGAGCTCAAGCGAGCACCAAAAGGTACTTCTAAAGATGCTAAATGAGGTGTATGTACCAATCGAGAGTACGGTTGAACAGTTGGAAAGAATGGCAGAGCGGTTCTTCGAAGTCAACATAATATCTTTTAGCCAAAATGACTTACCTCCCGAAGGAGCTACCCATAATAAGGCCCTGCACTTAACAGTCAAGTGTGAGGGGTATTATGTGACAAGGGTCATGCTAGACGTCGGATCCGAGGTAGATATTTTCCCTCTGTCAACATTGCAAAGAATGGAAATTGGGACTGAAAGGATTAGGCCGAATAATGTTTGTGTCCAGGCTTTCGACGTCGTCAAAAGGGATACTATAAGAGAAATTGATTTAATCCTAACCATTGGCCCTGTGGATTTCAAAATAACGTTCCAAGTTCTGGACATGCACAATTCCTATAACTTTCTACTAGGAAGGCCCTGGATCCATGCTGCGGGAGCCGTACCCTCTACTCTCCATCAAATGGTCAAGTTCGAACATGAGAACCAAGAGATAGTTGTCCCTGGAGAAGATGAACAGTCAATCTACAGGGACCCATCGGTCCCCTGTCTTGAGGCAAGAGAGGGAAGTGAACACATTGTTTACCAGGCTTTTGAAATTGTGCTTGCTGACCAGTGCGAGGAAGGAACTCCATGCCCTCAACCTTGTTTGTCGAGCTCATCAGTTATGGTCACCGGGGAAATGATCAAACATGGATACAAGCCCGGGAAAGGGCTTAAGGCATCTTTGCAGGGCATCACAAAACCCGTTACGTTTCCTGACAATAAGAAATTCTTTGGCATAGGTTTTCAAGCTACCAACGCCGATGAAGAATGGGCTGAAAAACGTAAGAGAGATGGGTGGGTTTTGCCTCAGCCAATTCCGCACCTCGCTAAATCATTTTTAAGACAAAGTACATAGAAGAGGAAGAAGAGGTCTTTACGGCCGAGGAAATTGAGGATATCTATGAAGTAATAAGGAAAATGCTCTATGAGTCCACATGGTTCAGCCGGGTGAAGGCTCGAGCGCCGCTGAGTTGCAATACATGGGACCAAATGCCAAATTGCAAAATTGGAAAGCTACTCCCTTCCCAGTCAGGTGGGAATCTCGGTAGTTCATGTTTTTCCATCCTCTCTACACTCCGAGTTATTTCAGGGTGTAACTCTAGTGTTTTTAATTTTATTGTATTTTAAATTTCGATGTAAAACCCTGCTATCTTCAATTCAATTCAATGAAATCAATATTTCATCATCTATGGATTTTCTTGTGTTATCCTTTCTGATTTTGTTATTTTTTCTTATTTTTCAGTCCTAATAATGTGGCTTTAAATAACATGACATGCTTGCGGACTTCATGCCTAGATCCTAAAATGCCATCTAATTATGAAATAATGAATCAAGAGCTCGAATATGATGAAGATGAGGCTTTTAGAGAAATAAATCAAGAATTGGAACAATTTGAGAACAAGCCTAAGCCAAACCTAAATGAAACCGAGCCAATCAATTTGGACAATTCGGAAGAGGTCAGGGAGACCATGATAAGCATTCACACAAAAGGAAAAATTAGAGATGCATTGATCCAACTCTTGTTCGAATTTAAAGATGTGTTTGCATGGTCTTATGATGATATGCCAGGACTAAGTGTCGATTTAGTGGTACACAAATTTTCAACTCATCCCGATTATCCTCCTGGCCAACAAAAGCAAAAAAAAAATTCAAAACAGACATCAACGACAAAATTAAAGAAGAGGTTACCAAACAATTAAAAGCCGATGTAATCCGCGTAGTCAGATACACTACATGTCTAGCCAACGTAGTCCCAGTACCAAAAAAGGACGGGAAGATCCGAGTATGTGTTGATTACAGGGATTTGAACAGAGCGAGCCCCAAGGACAACTTCCCGTTACCAAACATCTACATCCTCGTCGACAACTGTGCCAAACATGAGGTACAGTCTTTTGTAGATTGTTATGCTAAGTATCATCAAGTCCTGATGGATGAAGAAGATGCTGAAACGACAGCTTTCACCACACCATGGGGAACCTATTGTTACAGGGTCATGCCATTAGTTTGAAAAATGCCAGGGCAACTTACATGAGAGCTATGACTGCTATCTTCCATGACATGATGCACCAAGAAATCGAGGTTTATGTTGATGATGTAATTATTAAGTCTAGGATCGAAGAAGTCCATGTCCAAGATTTGAGAAAATTCTTTGAGCGGCTGCGCAAATATGACTTGAAATTGAACCCTGCTAAATGTGCATTTGGGGTCCCATCTGGGAAGCTCTTGGGGTTTATAGTCAGCCGAAGGGGCATTGAGTTAGATCCAACAAAGATAAAATCTATCCGAGATCTGCCACCTCTGAAAACCAAGAAAGAAGTCTTGAGCTTACTGGGAAGATTAAACTACATTAACCGGTTCATTCCACAACTTACAACCACTTGTGAGCCCATATTTAAGCTGCTAAAGAAAGATGCGGCGATTAAATGGACAGACAAATGCCAAGAAACTTTTGACAAAATCAAAGAATATTTGTCAAACCCGCCAGTGTTGGTCCCACCTGAGCCCGGGAGACCCTTGTTCTTGTACCTAACCGTCTTGGAGGACTCTTTTGGCTGTGTCCTCGGGCAACATGATGCAACCGGAAAGAAGGAGCAAGCCCTCTATTATCTGAGCAAGAAATTCACTGGGTATGAAGCCAAATACACTCTGCTGGAGAGAACTTGTTGTGCCTTAACTTGGGTCGCTCAAAAGCTCAAACATTATTTGCTAGCTTATACCACATATCTCATAACTCGGTTGGACCCTCTGAAGTACATATTCCAAAAATCGATGCCCACAGGAAGGCTAGCAAAGTGGCAAATCCTGCTCACGGAGTTCGACATTGTCTATGTCACCCGCACATCCATGAAAGCCCAAGCCTTGGTCGATCATTTGGCTGAAAACCCGGTTGATGATGAATACCAATCTTTAAGCACTTATTTCACGGATGAGGAAGTAAATTCAGTTGAAGTAATTCCAGAAGACACCAACACTTGGAAAATGTTCTTTGATGGAGAGATAAATGCAAATGGTGTTGGGATTGGGGCAATCTTGATTTCGCCCACAGGACAGCACTATCCAGCCATCGCCCGTCTTCGTTTCTTCTGTACAAAAAACACTGCTGAATACGAAGCTTGCATAATGGCCATGAACATGGCAATTGATATGGATCTAGAAGAATTGTTAATCATGGGGGACTCAGACTTGATCATTAAACAAGCACAACGTGAATGGAAAACTCGAGATATCAAGCTTCTTCCATATAGACAACATGTGGAAGATCTCAGCAGGCGATTAAAATCCGTTGAATTCAAGTATATTCCTCGATTCCACAATGAGTTAGCTGATGCATTATCTACCTTAGCTGCAATGCTTCCATATCCGGCGATGTCCACATTGACCCGTTGGAGATTCAAATCCGAGAAATACATGGTTATTGCAACACGATTGAAATGGAAACCGATGTCCAGCCATGATATCATGATATTAGAAGATTCTTGAAGACAAAATAATACCCGGAGCAGGCTAGGGGAGACCAAAAGAGAACCATTAGAAGGCTCGGCAGTAGTTTCTTCTTAAGCGGAGAAGTGTTGTATAAAAGAACTCCAGATTTGAACCTGTTAAGGTGTGTGACGCCAAAGAAGCTAAAAAGATTATGAACGAAGTTTATTCAGGAGTATGTGGTCCCCATATGAATGGATACGTCCTTGCAAAGAAAATCCTGCGGGCAGGATATTACTGGATGACCATGGAAAAGGATTGTTTCAGTTTTGTCCGAAAATGCTATCAGTGTCAGATACACAACGACCTGATTCATGCACCGCCCTTAGAGTTGTATCCTATGTCAGCACCTTGGCCGTTCGTTGCCTGGGTAATGGATGTCATTGGGCCAATCGAGCCAAAAGCTTCAAACGGACACAGATTTATCTTGGTTGCCATCGACTATTTCACAAAATGGGTCGAAGCAGTCACTTTCAAAGCCGTCACTAAGAAAGCAGTGGTGGACTTCGTGTATTACAACATTATCTGTCATTTTGGTATCCCAAAAGCTATCATTACTGACAACGCTGCAAATCTAAACAATCATTTTATGAGGGAGGTGTGTTAACAGTTTAAAATCACACACCGTAATACCACCCCTTATCGACCCAAAGACAATGGCGCCGTTGAAGCATCAAATAAAAACATCAAGAAAATACTTATAAAAATGATTCAAAGTTCTAGGAAATGGCACGAGAAGTTGCCTTTCACATTATTGGGATATCGCACGACCGTGCGCACATCAGTTGGGGCCACTCCTTATTTATTGGTTTATGGCACTGAAGCCGTAATTCCTGCAGAAGTTGAAATTCCCTCTCTTCGGATCATTGTTGAAGCTGAAATTAAGGATGATGAATGGGTCAAAACCCGACTGGAATAATTAACCATGATTGATGAGAAAAGGATGGCCGCAGTTTGCCACGGGCAGTTGTACCAACAAAGAATAGCCCGCGCCTATAACAAGAAAGTCCGGCATAGGAATTTCGAAGTGGGGCAACTCATCCTAAGACGTATCCTCCCGTATCATGAAGAGGCGAAAGGAAAATTCTCCCCAAATTGGAAAGGTCCATACATTATAAGGAAATTGCTACCAAAAGGGGCATTATACTTAGGAGATATTGAAGGAAATGACCCGCAAACGGCTGTCAATGCAGATGTAGTCAAAAGGTATTATGTTTGACCTTTTCACGGTTTTGACTATCTCCGATTGAAATGACGAAGGATTTCATTCTCGCTACCCCAAAAGTTATCAACTTTTGTAACCCTTTTTGAGCCGTCTATTCTTCTTTCATCACCCTCCTTGGAACCAAAAAAAAAACAATCAAAATCAAAAGAAAAATCACAATAAAAAATCAAAACAGAAACAAAAATGTTTCCCTGAAATACGTTCGACTTGATTCCGAAAGGATACGTAGGCAGCCTCTCTCCGGGGTTCAGTCACACCAAAATAAAACTCCACATTTCAACCAAGAGTTTAAGCTGGGGAAAGTGTTATGATATGTTCGGCAATGTTTCGCCCGAAAGGTTCCAAAGTTGTAATTCGATACGAATTCTTTTTACCCCAAATCCTGTTCAAGTCCTTCCGATCGATCGACGAAGATGTCTAAAATTGGAGGATACAGTTATTTGGATCTGATATAAAAAAATGAAAGAAATTAAAATGAGAGAGTCTTATCGGTGAAAACCCACATGGGCACCGTAAGGCGATGGTAAGCAGATAAATTGAAAATGAGAGAGACTTAATGGTGAAAACCCACACGGGCACCGTAAGGCGACGATGAGCAGAGAAATTGAAAAAGAGAGAGTCTTGTTAGTGAAAACTCGCAAAGAGCACTACAGGGAAATGGCGAGAAGATAAATGAGAGAGGTTAGTCAGTGAAAACCCAAAAAGGGCACCACTGATCGAAAAGGATAATGAGTCACTGGCACGAACACGGCCCGGGGTAAGGTTTCTTGATCTCGGAATAATAGTTGTGATGAATTTATGAGAGTCAGACGGTTTACATTGATCGGACATCCAGTCCAAGAGGCATGTCATGTTCATTGGAGGCCGCATACACTCCATATAAGTCCTTCTTTCATTCCTCCGAAAGGGATATTTCTTGTCTAAAGTCATTTTTTCCATTCCTTTGTTATTTTCTTTCAATCCCTTTCAGTCTAATTTTGTTTCTAAAATTAAGGCAAAGAAAGGATAGCAAAACTGATTTACAGGGCTCTCATTTGACACGGGCTAATATGCAAAAGGCACCTAGCTTCATCAGGGGCATCAAGTCAATCTTGACTGGCCGCAACGGCCGATGCTTTAAACTCAAAATCCTCGAAAGGAGAGAATCAAATTAAAATGCCTACAAAGGCAAAGGAAGTTGAAAGATCGAGTCCCACATGGCTAACCATCTCGGCAAAAGTTTGAAAAACCGAAGTACTCCAAATGCTTTGAAGTTGAAACAAAAAGCCAATGAAGGAGAAATAGAGTCGGAAAAGTTAAGTCCTACAGGACTAGCCATTACAGCAAAGTTCGAGGAGCCAAAACCTCATCAATGCTCCGAAGTCCAAAAGGAAAACAAGTCAAAAATGAAAGATCTACAAAGGCAAACAAAGTCAGAATATTGGGTCCCACGTGACCAATTGACATAGTAAAATCCGGAAAGCCAAGATCCTCGGGATTAAAGACGAAACTCAATCCCCAGCAAACAAGCAAGTAGTTGAGATCATCGTCAAAAATGGGCCAAGATCAAGCAAGTTGAAATAATCAAGCCGCAACACCAACCACCGTTTCAAACTAACAATTGTTCTTTGTTTGAAGGAAAGATGTGTAACTTGAAAGTAACCTTGCAAGAAGCAGGTACAACCAAAATAAAATGCGCAAGGTCTAGAAGCGGCGTTGCAGTGACAACCCCAAAAGGAAAGTTCCCTCTAAAATTCTTTCCCGCCCTTACTCATTTCTTGAAAATAATCAAAACATGAAGAGGAAATGATGTTGAAAACAGTTTAAATCTAAGGTAGTATAGGACCTCCAATCCCTAGCTACACCTTTTCCAACCTAGGATATACTATTCCTTAGTTGATGCCAACATAGAGTCCCAATCCCTAGTCGATGACGGCATAACCCGATGAGTTTTCCAACTTAGGATCCTAATCCCCAGTTGATGTCGGCATAACCCGATGATTCTTCCAACATAGGGTCCCACTCCCTAGAAAACATTAACATAAACTGGTGACCTTTTCCTGGCAACGGCATAACCTGTTGATCCTTCCCAGACACCGGCATAACCCGGTGGTCTCTTTTCCTGGCAACAACATAACCTGTTGACCTTTCCAGACACCAGCATAACCTGGTAATTTTTTTCTGACAACAACATAACATGTTGATCCTCTCTAGATACCGGCATAACTCGGTGATCTCTTTTCCTGGCAACAGCATAACCTGTTGGCCTTTCCAAACACCAGCATAACCTGGTGATCTTCTTCAAATACCGACATAACCTGGTGATCTCTTTTTCTGGCAACAGCATAACCTGTTGGCCTTTCCAAACACCAGCATAACCTGGTGATCTTTTCCTGACAATAGCATAACCTGTTGATCTTCTTCAAATACCGACATAACCTGGTGATCTCTTTTTCTGGCAACAGCATAACCTGTTGACCTTTCCAGACACCAGCATAACCTGGTAATCTTTTCCTGACAACAACATAACCTGTTAATCTTCTCCAGATACCGGCATAACCCGGTGATCTCTTTTTCTGGCAACAACATAACCTGTTGACCTTTCCAGACACCAGCATAACCTGGTGATATTTTCCCAACAACAGCATAACCTGTTGATCCTCTCCAGATACTGGCATAACCCGGTGATCTCTTTTCCTGGAAACAACATAACCTGTTGGCCTTTCCAGACACCAGCATAACCTGGTGATCTTTTCCTGACAACATCATAACCTGTTGATCCTCTCTAGATACCGGCATAACCCGGTGATCTCTTTACCTGGAAACAACATAACCTGTTGGCTATTCCAAACACCAGCATAACCTGGTAATCTTTTCCTGACAACAGCATAACCTGTTGGTCTTCTCCCAACACCGGCATAACCCGGTGATCTTTTTCTAGCAACAACATAACCTGTTGACCTTTCCAGACACCAGCATAACCTGGTGATCTTCTTTTGGAAACAACATAACCTATTGATCATTCCCAACACCAACATAACCTGGTGATCTTCTTTTGGAAACAACATAACCTGTTGATCCTCCCCAACACCAGCATAACCTGGTGATCTTCTTTCGGTAACGACATAACCTGTTGATCCTTCCCAACACCAGCATAACCTGGTGATCTTCTCTTGACAACAACATAACCTGTTGATCCTTCCCGGACGCCGACATAACCCGGTGATCTTTCCTAACAACACCATAACCTATTGATTGCTTCCCGGCACCAGCATTACCTGGTGATCTTTTTCTGTCAACGACATAACTTGTTGATTTTCTCCTGACGCTGGCATAACCTGGAGATCTTTTCTGACAACGGCATAACCTGTCGATCTTGTCAACATAGGGTCTCCAATCCCTAGTTGATTTTACTTTTAAGAATGGGGTATCCATCCTCTAGTCTACATTCACTCCGGATGCACCATTCCCGACTTTTCATCACTTTCAATAATAAAGTAACATAGATTTCATTACAATAACTCACGAAATTTTCCTAGTAAAAACTGGGGGAGAAAATTTCGTTCGTTTGTTCTTGATTTGGCGCAGATTACACTCTAGGACAATGGATTCGAGACGACCAAAAGAAGAAGTTTCGATCCAGAATAAAAAAATAAAGAGAAGGTTGAATCCAAAGTGCAGAAGCGAGTAATACGTGGACTATTTAGGACGAGATTGAAGTCATCCATTCTGTATATCCTGCCTTGATCCGAAGAACGAAAAGATGAAACTAGCATCTGCGGCTGACAAGCATCAAGATCCAGGTCAGAATCAGTAAAAGCCAAGACTCAAGACTAAGCATTAGAATATACAGATAGGGATCTTGTAACTAGTAGCTGATAGGCTTAGCTAGTCTTTTTCATTTTTGCTACTTTGGTGTAATAAGGAGCTCAGTAGCAGCAACAGCCGCAGTGAAATCACAATTACCTGGTAGTCCCAGCTACCAAACTTCCAGAACTACACTGACCTGATTTCTTTATAGCCAATGATATGTAGGCAATCTTTGAAGCAGGGTTCGGTCAAACTTTTTCAAAAGCGCTTCACATGGAGTATTTGAACAAATAAAAGTTGTTCATAACTGCTCACTTTGTCTTTGCCCGAAAACTCTTTGTGTTTCCGAGCAAAGAGGGGCAGCTGTGAGCATGTAGGTTTTAACCTACCATATACTCCTACAAAAATTCAATAAATAAATTAGTCCTATAATTTTTTTATTGAATTTCAGTACTATTTGTGAATTAGTATTTACATTGCATAATTATAATTTATCTTTTAATATTCATAAATAATTTTATGTTGCATAATTAGATGCATAACCTCAATCATTTTATTGGAAAGATTACAAATTTACTCTTCCAATAATTACAAGTGTTAATTAATATTTCGCTTTTTAATCCACTCATTAAGAATTAGAACTAATTAACATATTTCTAGAATTTTAATTATAATTGATTGAAATAATTGATAACAAAAATGTTTTAATTGCATAATTAGGCTTTGTTTCAATTTAATACTTAGCTCTCTCATTCACTCTCCCTAACCCCCCAAAGATATCCCCTCCCCGTCTCTCTCTCACTCCCCACCAGCTTCCGCCCTCCACCACCCCGCTCCGCCGGCCGAAAATCGCCCACCGACGGCGGAGCACCACCAAACGACCCCAAAACTTTACAAGATACTCCTCTCTCTCCCCTCAATCACCTCTCACCGTCAACTTCTCCAAAAAACCCACCAAAAAGACGAATTTTAGATCTAAAAATTCTGAAACCTTAAAAACTGGCCCTAGTCGAATGGGAGCAAATCAATGGCTCAGACCTATGTGAGTCACTTGTTCTTAACCAGCGCAAGTGATTAACATGGTTTGGCTCGTTTCAAACTGCGCCAGAATCCGGTGGCTCAAAATTTTCCGGCCAAACGGTTCCCACTAACTTGTACCTCTTTTAAACTCTATTTTTCTTTGTGTTTCACTTGTTTGAACTTAATTTTGAAGTCACTAGTTTAATTACTTGATTTTAGGTTTCTAGTTTCTGTTTTTGTTTATAGATTGATCTGTTTCTCTCCTTGATATTGAATGCTATTTGAATCTCATTCTTTGTTTAATCCTTGCATGTCTTGATTAATGTTAAGTTACAATCTAGGTTTTCCGATTTCCCTTTTTAACTGGTTCTGATTCTTATAGTTATGTGTTAATTAATTGACTCCAGTTTAAACATACATGTTTAGGTCTGATTAAGGTAGTAATTTAGGTTAACTCTAGTCTTACTAATTAATCTCTAAACTAATTAGTTTAGGTTTCCGAATTTAGTCACTTCTACGCATGATTTTATTGTTGTTGGGATTTTTACCTTGTTGTTAGTTCTGGTTGCTGTTGATTGTGTATCAATTTAGGATTTCCTAACTTCATGGATTTTATTTTGAAGTGATAGTCTTTGTGTATTTGTTTTGTGGTCCCAAGCTAACCACCTTAGGTTCATATGCCCCTTTTTCCTTATCTTCCTTAATAGTTCAGATGTTAAACATAGTCTACCTTAGTCTTAGTCATGCATATGTTGGATCTATCTAAAATAGTAGTTGCCTAAATTAATGAGCCTAAGATTTGCATGAAAATTGCTTTAATCAATTACTGATTGTTAGTGTTAAGTCAATTTAATTTTAACTCTTAGGACAGTACTTGCACCTACACTGTCCTAAAGATTGCATGTTAGTCACTCACCTGATTTAATCGATTAAGTAGTTATGGGTGAGTTAATTAAGGTTCTGATTTTGGTTAAGTTAAACCTAAGCTAAATCATAACTAAAAGGTAACCAATTAAGCCTAATAGATTCACTAATTACACCTAATGAAATCATTTGAACTAGCTAAACTAAGTTCTAAAATAAATTCACCTAAAATTTAGCTAAATTATCTTGATTAGAACTTTTAAAGAAGCTTAAGCTTTCAACTTCTTTAGTAGTCTAATTAATCAATAAGAATAAAACTAGTCAACTTAATAAACAACATAATTCTTAAATACTAAAAGGGGTAATTTTAAGGGTATTGAAGGGTATTTTAGGCACTTCAATTGAAGAATCTTGGGTGTAACAACCCAAAAAACTTCTAGAATTAGGATAAATATCAAAAACAAAATCTGAAAAGCATAAAATCAAAATTTTTGAGGTAAAACAGTAATTTTTAAAGGGGAATATGGGCTGTAAATAAATGAACATTCTAGAAAGAGGTACAACTGTCCAAAAGGATAAGAGTGGACAGTTGTACCTGTACTATTTCAGATTAAAAGATAAGGTATATTCCCTAGAAGATGCTACCCCCTAGACTCTCCATAAATAGTCTACATTACTCTCTAAAAATCAGACCTTACACATAGAATTTTAGAGAGATTTTTGCACACATTACCACAAATCTTAAGAGAAAAGTTTTCCATAGAATTTATACACACACATTAGAATACTGCTCTGAAACTCTACCCCTACTCTGAAAAACAGAAAAATACTAAAAGAAATACCAAAAATGAGTGCCGGAACCTGCTGAAACTGGTTTTCTTTTTGGTTATAGTGTTTTCTTGTTCTAAAAAATTGGTATTTTGTTGCTGATTTTCTACTCGGATTTCTGGTTCATTCAAGTTATTATTTTTTGGGTTTCCTCTGGTTGGTCTACTGCTGTTTTTGTGGCTGGATTAAGCTTTAAATTTCTGGTTTTTCTCTGACCTATATTTGGTCAGATTTTCTTACTGTGTTCTCTCTTAAGGTATGTAATATTTTGTTCTTAAATGAGAATCCCTTTGTGTTTGAAACCTGTTTTAGTTCGCTGAACTTCTAGTTAGTTTTTTTATCATGAATACATGAACCTTGGGCTGATGGATGTCAATGAACTATGTGTTAGCATTTATCTTAAATTTCTATTGAAATTTGTTCATGACATCTGAAACATTCTGCTGTATGTGTGTTCAATTTATCACTATGACCATGTTGTGTGAAGTTCTGTATGAAAACTCATTAAAAGAGGTGGGATTTGACCACCAGTTGGTCTAATCTGACTATATAAATGCATAGCTCTTTTCTTTTCTTGTTGGAAAATAAGGTGGTCTCTGATTATGTGAATTAAAGTCATGAGCAAGTTCGAAACTGAACCAACAATAGTTAAAAAAACTATTTAAGGTAGAAATCTACATCTAACTTTATTAGTTTTTGTACCTCGTATACATGTATACATTTATTTTTGTAAAACAGACTATATTACTGTCCTTTCCTTGATTTTGGACTGAAATAATGGACTATTATTTTGTAACGACCCGACTGTTTGTTCCAATAGTTTAGCCCATTTATGCTTCATTGCTTGTGTGGTTCATCTCTTTTGTGTGGCGTTGGGTTGGTTGACTCGGGTTCAGAGTAGTCGTGGTGTGAATTAAGGCACTTAGTCTCTTAAATGAGCTTAATAGTTGAAAAAGTCAAACGGGAGTTGACTTATAGGTAAACGACCTTGGAATGCGGATTTTATTGCTCAGATAGCTTTGTTAGGTTATTTGGGACTTATGAGTGTGTTCGAAATGTAGTTTTGAGGTCCGGTGTAGAATTATGCTTGAATTGGCGAAAATTAGTTTTTGGCGATTTTCAGTCGGCATTGGAAAATAGGCTATCGGGGTCGAAATGGAATTTTAGAAGTTGGAGCAGGTTCATAATGTCATTTTGGATATGTGTGCAAATTTTTAGGTCAATTGGATGTCTTTTGGTTGGTTTCGGCATCCTTAGTGAATTTAGAAATTTCAAAGTTCATAGGCTTGAATTTGAGGTGATTTTAGTGTTTTTGCGTTATTTTTGGTGTTTCGAAGGCTCGACTAAGTTTGAATGAGGTTATGAGAATTGTTGGTATTTTTGGTTGGGGTCTCTATCAATACCGACTTACCAGAAGCAATATAACAAGGAAGAAGCAAAGCATATGAACAAATCACAAGGATACCATCCTGATAAAATTTCCACTGCGGTACTCAGCCCGGTCTAAATATATCGAATAACAAATATCACAAAGACCTCGCCCTCAACTCTGAATCACATACCGAAAATATATTATACCAATTGAAATTCCTCCACTAATTCATCTCAGCTGATAAAATCATAACGCTAGCTGATCTCACATCTCGATGGAGTATCAAATCATAACTGGTAAACAAAATACTCAGGAAAATCACATAAATCTTACCACGAAGAACAACAAGGACTCACTTCCAGTTTCACCACTATCAAGAATGAAATAAACAACGATATACACTAGCTACTACTCATAGAATCTCCCAACAGGAGCAAACACAAAATGGAGTGCAAAACATGGAACTCACTCATAAATGAAAAAACAAATAAGGGAACTCGTCCCGACCATCAGAACTATAATGAAATACAATTGGTGCCCCTCTGCAACACATCAAAACATTCCTGGGTGACGATATCTGGCACAACGACCTCTATTTTACTATATGAAACACAACAATGGGCCGGGTCTCCCCCTCTTAGGCGCCCTCTACTCACCTGAATACCCTTCTACCACACGCCTACCTGAATCTTGGGACAATCTCTCACCCTGTGGCTAACATCTCCACACTGAAAACAGTCTCGCTGCCGACATGGCTGTGGAAAAACACACAATACGAATCCTCTGGGACCCATGAGTACCTGAAATCCCATGCGAAGCTGGTAATGCAAACTGAACTGGTTGACCCAAAAAACTTCTACCGTGTCGTGCCTTGCCTCCATAATACGGACCACTAGATTCCTCCGATCTACGAGGCCTCATTGCCTCCCTGAAATCTCTCCCTGATTTCGTCCGTCCTCTCACTCCCGGTCCCACGTGCTCTCTAACCGGCGAGCGATCCCCACCACCTGCTGAAACGAGGCACCCTACTCTAACTCTCGAGTCCCACTGAACCGAATATCATATCCAAATCTCTCTAAACTCTACGGACTCATATACTAACTGAAGCAACCAAACAAGGTGTATATCTAGACAACTCATTGAATCTAACGGTATACTCCAATAGTGACATAGCGCCCTGGCGCAACTGCTCAAACTCCGCGCGCCGTACATCCCGAAGGAAATGAGGTGCAACCTCTCTCAAAGCATCTCCGAAAGGATGAATCCATTTTAGTGAAGCTAACTCGGCCAGGTTACCCCAACTCATATGCCGCCACCACTGATCTACCCACTACTTTGAACCTGAGATGTGACAAAGCAATCCCGCTCGTCTCCACGATATCCAAAATATGAAGAATATAGTGACACTCCTCCCAGAAACCCTGGGCACCATCTGCCACCAATCCACCAAAATATAGAAGGGTGGTACTTCCTGTACCTCTCAACTCCAAGGTATTCTTCCTCCGGTGCTGCTACCCTAACCACGACTGAACTGAAACCAGATGTCGTGCTGTCATGACGACGGGTACCTGACCAATGTGATCTCACTGCTATGGAGTGTAGGCTGCGGGAGTCTGAACTCCTCCCCTGATCCATGAAGAAACTGGTGCACTAGAATCAACCCTGCCTGAATCAACGTACCAATTGTACTCAATACTATGCTCAGGCCTCCTGAAGTCCGGGGTAGCAACAGGCACCTGCAGTACCTGTCCCCCCAACTAGAACTGCTGGCGGCTCCTCCACGACTGCTCTGAAAGGCATCTTAACTGCGGCACGTGCTCCTCGCCGACCTCTGTCTCTGACCCTTGCGACGTTTGCCTCGGGTAACATCATCCGGTACCGCAGTTTGCGTCCTCACCATCTGTGAGAGAATGGAACGATAATTTCAAACTTCAAGATCAATAAACCTACACGATATGAATGAAGGAAGTGAAATTGTCCTAATAGTTCCGTAGCCTCTCGAAGATAAGTACAGACGTCTCCGTACCGATCCTCAAGACTCTACTAAACTCGCTTATGACTCGTAGCACCTACGAACCTAGAGCTTTGATACCAACTTTTCACGACCCAATTTCCCTCTGTTGGGTATCGTGATGGCACCTAGTCTTAGGGACTAGGTAATCCTAGCAGTTACTGAATAACAACAATAAATAAGCAGAACTAACAGCCTTGATATAAAATCTCATCAGAATGTACAAACTTTCCCAAAACCGGTAGTACAAGTCATAAGCTCTACGAATCTTCTACAACTTCTAAGTACAACTGTTTGGAAATAAATACAACAGTGTATGAATAATAAATACAAAGAAGGTGACTCCGACTCCTGCGAACGCAGCAGCAGGTTACCTTATGTCTCCTCGGCAATCATCCACACCGCTGCTACAATATATACCTGGATCTGCACACAAAAATGTGTAGAAGTATAGTATGAGCACACCACAATGGTGCCTAGTAAGTATCAAGACTAACCTCGGTGGAGTAGTGACGAGGACTAGTCAAGATACCACTGGTCTACAAAATAAATAACATGAATATAGAAATGACCGAACGTTACATCTATCTAAGACTTCACGGAATAATTCACAACAAAGACAATATAAAGCGGAAGGAAATTACAGAAATCAATCACTAAAGAACACAAAAATACACAGAAAGATGGACAACAAAACAAGTCAAATCGAAAGGAAACACAATACAATAGAGAGAACCAATAACTCAACTCCACGTCGGATTGTTCACATCGGGCCGTAGCCATTAAAATCCATAACTGGTAGAAATCGTTAAACAACTGTTCGTATGAAAAACTTTTGCAAATAAAATCGTTTTAGTATGGAAGAGTTTCCTTTGAAAACATACTTTCTACAGAAGTAGATATAAGTATATTTAATAGAGAGAATTACGTAAAACATAGTTTCATTCAAAATACGAAACTTCCCAAAGATGTTTTCCCAATAATGACTTCCAATTATCATTTTAGGCAAGACTAGTGCTTTCAAATATACCTTCGATGTAAAGGTCATTCAAATATAATCATTTCAAAACCATTGTTTTTTCAATAATACTTTTCAATAAAATCCCTTGATCAAAGTCTCCTCAAGATTTGTCCACCGGAACTCAGTCCGTAACTCAGAAATTGCCTTGCAGTACAGGAGGAATATCAAATCTTGCCAATAAATACAGTAAATAGCAAACAGGAACAACGAAAATAATAATGCATAAATACGGCACGGAATGTCCCCTCGTGCTAAGATAACATAAACACTGCACGGAATGTCCCCTCGTGCTAAATAACATAAACACGGCACGGAATGTCCCCTCGTGCTAAATAACATAAACACGGAACAGAATGTTCCCTCGTGCTAAATAATATAAACACGGCACGGAATGTCTCCTCGTGCTAACATAACATAAACAAGGCACGGAATGTCCCCTCGTGCTAACATAACATAACATGACACGATATGTCCCCTCGTGCTAAATAACATTAACATGGCACAGAATGTCCCCTCGTGCTATCATAACATAACATGGCACAGAATGTCCCCTCGTGCTAAATAACATAAACATGGTACGGAATGTTTCCTCGTGCTATCATAACATAACATGGCACGGAATGTCCCCTCATGATAAATAACATGAACATGGCACGGAATGTCCCCTCATGATAACATAACATCACATGGCATGGAATTTGCCATCGTGCTAAATAACATAAACAACAATTTAATAAGGGAAATCAACAATAAGAATCATAAATCACAACATCCCGGCAAGGGAGTCAACGACGCAAACAGTATCATCAACAATATAAACAACAATAGAAATCATACCATCCCGGCAAGGGAGTCAACAATGAAAATAATATCATTAACAACATAAACGGTAATAGAAACCATAACATCCCGGCAAGGGAGTCAACAAGGCAAACAACATCATCAACAACGGAATAATAAGAGAAACCACACAATCCCGGCAAGGGAAACAGCTATAGCCAATCTCACCTAAACAGTTAACTTCATGGAATAAACTCAATTTCAACAAAGGCCCACTAATAGGAAACATCAAGGAATACCAATAACATAAATGTCTAACAATTAGACCTAAGTAGCACTTCAGGGAATAGTCATATAAATCACAATGTAAGACTCACGAGCATGCTTGACTCCAATGAATGGATGTTCCAACTACGGCTAGTCAACTATAAGGCTAGATGACACTAATTATAGTCAATTAGGCAAGCTAGGAAGAAAATATAGCATGATGATAAGAGAAGTAGAATATTCAGTTAAGTCAAGTAAAGTCAAATAGCCAACGAAGGAATCCAAAAACAAGTAATTCTAATTTAAACAGGAAGGGATGAAATTAACAACCAAGGATTCAAATGTAACAATTGAAAATCATACACAGGTAATATAAGAACCTACGAATCCTAAAAGACCGATCTAATTGCAAATAAGTCCGAGTACACTCGTCACCTCGCATACTCGGATTACAATCAACAAGGAAGACTCAATCCTAAAGGGTAGTTCCCCCACACAAGGTTAGGCAAGATACTTACCTCAAATACGACAACCCGGTACTCAAAAATAGACTTCTCGGGCGGAAAGATTTCCAGACGGCTCACAATCAACTAAAACAACTTCAAAATACACATAAAACGTATAAGGAACTATTCCAAATAATAAAGTTTCAGTCTTTACAAATTTATACCGGGCCCATACCTCGGAACCCGACAGATTTACAAAAATTTGATTACCCATTCCGATAAGAGTTCAACCATACTAAATTTATCAAATTCTGATACTATTTGGTCCTTCAAATCATGATTTTTCATTTTAGAAAATTTCTTTCAAAACCCACATTCTCCCTCAACTAATAACACAAATTAAATGATAAAAATAAGAACTAATTCATGAAATATAATTAATTATAGTGGAAGAACACTTATCCACTCGATTTGTGTGAAAAACCCTCAAAGAATCGCCCAAAATCGAGTTTTAGAAGTCAAAATATGTTTAAAAATGGTGAAACCCTGATTTTGCAAACTTATATTCTGCCCAGGTTCTTTGTGAATCGCGATCGTGAGAATCGAGGTGCGATTGCGTAGAAGGAATTGGATGCTGGTGTAAGATGTGCTCCACGATTGTGGAGAATCTTATGCGATCGCGTATAAGGGGCAGCTTGGCTTCTGCGATCGCGGATGGAGTTATGCGATCACAATGAAGGAAAAACTGGGGGTCCAAAGCAACACTATGCGATCGCGACTTCATCTATGCGATCGCATAGAAGGAAACCAGATGATAGGTTCAGCAGTTCAAAAATAGAGAAAATGGACTCGAAACCTATCTGAAACACACCCGAGGCCCCCGGGACCCCGTCTAAATGCACAAACAAGTCTTATACCTAATACAGACTCGCTCAAGGTTCCAAATCACATAAAATAATACTAAAACGACGAATCAAACCAAAAAATCAATGAAATTCCTCAAAACTTCTTTAAACATCAAATTTTGCATTTAAGGTCCGAATCACGCCAAACAAAGTCCGTTTCATACCAAACTTCACAGATAACTCGTATAAACCATATCAAACCTGTATCGGGCTCCGAAACCAAGATACGGGCCCGATTCCACAGGTTTCACATAACATTTCATTTTCAAAAACCTTTATATTTTTCAGAAAATAATTTTCTTTAAAAAATTTATTTCTCGGACTTGGGACCTCGGAATTTGATTCCGGGCATACGTCCAAGTCACATATTTTCCTACGGACCCTCCGGAACCGTCAAATCAGGGGTCCAGGTTCGTTTACCAAAAACGTTGACCGAAGTCAACTTTATTAAATTTTCTAATACAAAATTATCATTTTTATCAGTTTTTCACATAAAGGCTTCTCGGCTACACGCCCGGGATGTGCATGCAAATCGAGGTGAGATAGAAGGAGGTTCTCACAACCTCGGAATATAGAATTAGGTAAAAATATACGGGATGACCTTTTGGATCATCACAAGTGTCATTCGAATGTGTTGTGTTATTAGATCGATGCGGGGTAGGGTGACGTGGGGTCACCCCCTGGTATGTGCATGGTAAGGTTATTCGACGGTTTGATGGCTTTTAGAACAACTCTTGGCACGTTCGAGGATGAACGTTTGTTTAAGAGGGGGAGAATGTAACGACCCGGCCGGTCGTTCCGAGAGTTTAGCCCGTTTCCCCCATTTCTGCTTCATTGCTTGTGTGGTTCATCTCTTTTGTCTGGAATTGGGTTGGTTGACTCGGGTTCAGAGTGGTCGTGGTGAGAATTAAGGCACTTAGTCTCTTAAATGAGCTTAATAGTTGGAAAAGTCAATCGGGAGTTGGCTTATAGGTAAACGACCTGGGAATGCGAATTTTATGGCTCGGATAGCTTCGTTAGGTTATTTGGGACTTAAGAGTGTGTTTTCGGAATATAGTTTTGGGATCCGATGTAGAATTAGGCTTGAATTGGCGAAAGTTAGTTTTTGGTGATTTTCTGTCGGCAGTGGAAAATAGGCTATCGGGGTTGGAATGGAATTCCGGAAGTTGGAGAAGGTTCATAATGTCATTTTGGATATGTGTGCAAATTTTTAGGTCAATCGGATGTGTTTTGGTTGGTTTTGGCATCCTTGGTGAATTAAGAAATTTCAAAGTTCATAGGCTTGAATTTGAGGTGATTTTAGTGTTTTTGTGTTGTTTTTGGTGTTTCGAAGGATCGAATAAGTTTGAATGAGGTTATGGGAATTGTTGGTATTTTTGGTTGGGGTCCCGAGGGGCTCGGGATGGTTTCGGATAGCCATCGGAGGATTTCGAGTTGGAAAAATTGCAGCTGAAGCTGCTGGTGCAATTTTTCTGGTGTGGCCGCACCTGCGGAAGGGTGGCCGCAGGTGCTACGCCGTAGGTGCGGGAGAGGCATGCGCAGGTACGGAACTCGGTCGGGCTGAAGAAGACCGCAGGTGCGAGACTAGGACCGTACCTGCGATCCCCAGGTGCGGAGGATTTGTCGCAGGTGCGGAAATGGCCCTTAAGTGAATTCTCGCCAGTGCGCACCTGGGACCGCAGGTGTGGGTCCGCAGGTGCGAAAGCCCTGGGCAGAACATATAAAAAAGGCCCTTAGAAAATTTTGGTCAATCTTTCACCATTCTTATTCGGGTTTGAAACTTTTGAAGGGTTTTTGAAGAGGGAAATCGATAGTTCTTCATGAGGTAAGGATTTTGGACTTAAAACTCGTTTATATGTGATTAAATGTCTGAGTAGTGGTGAAAATTGGGGAAAATCAATGCTAAAATGGGTAATTAGGGCTTGTGAGTTAGAGACCTTAAAATGGGAATTTGAGGGGTCATTTGGACTCCGATTCCAGTGTTCTTAGTATGTATAGACTCGTGGGAGAATGAGGATTATCATGGGTTAAATTTTATCGAGTTCTGAGATGTGGGCCCGGGGGTCGGGTTTGATCAATTTCGGGATTTTTGGGTAAATTTGGTAATTTTCGAATGAGTTTCATTCCTTGGCATATTATAATGACATGGATATGATTTCTAGTAGATTTGGAGCACTCGGAGGCCCAGTCTAGAGGCAAAGGCATTGAGGGCTAGGTTTTTAACCGGTTTTGAGGTAAGTAACATTTTCAAACTTGGTTTTGAGGGTTCGAAACCCCGAGCTAAATGATTTATGACTATAATTGAGGTGACACACATGCCAAGTGACGGGCATGCGGGTGTGCACCGAGTATTTGTGTCCTGGCTCATCCCATGGCATTTGTCTAGTAGCTATTATTGATCGATATCCGCAATTCTATTAATGTAGTAATTGTGAACCTGTTAGAGACCATGTTAAGTATAAATGCTAGGCTTCCCGCCGAAAATGCTGAGACCCGGNTAGCACATCACTTCATACCTCAGTCTCAGTATTGTTAATTATATGCATACTTATCATTGTTTCGGGCTGATGGATGCATCTGTGATCCATGTGAGTGAGACTGGAGAGTAATGACTGAGTGAGGCCGAGAGCCTGTTATTGGGATAATTATGAGATCGGACTGCACAATGCATCGATACTTAAATCATGCCTTCGTTGGCTTGATATAGCGCTTGGGCCACTAGGGCCCCTCCGGAGTCTTTACACCCCTAGTGAGCGCATTGATGTTGAGGGATGGATTTTCCCTGGGCATGGATCGTGTCCAAAGTTAATGTTATGTGAGGGATGGATCGTCCCTCGACATGGATCTTGTCTGAGTGTTGTATTCTGGAGATGGACTTTCTTCGTGGGGATGGATTGGCCTTTTGCCTCACTACGGAGTGACTACGGTCACCGATGATTATGTACATTCCGGGATGGACCTTCCCTGGGCCTGAGAGCCATATACGGTACTGAGTGGACTGTTGTGTGAGGTTTGTGAGCACTAAGTGCATTTTCACACTGGTTTCATATATTTATACAATGACATGTAGAGTAGTCCGGCATATTTGGCATATTTTGGTATATTTTCTGATAAACTGTTAGCATGTCCATAGTTTGGGTTCGTTACTACTGAGTTGGTGTACTCACGTTACCCCCTGCACCTTGTGTGCAGATCCAGGTACACCGGGACCCGGTAGTGGATACTGAGCAGCTGTCGGAGTTTCATTAGAGTCGTCGAGGTAGCAGCTGGCGATCGCGACCTCGCCTTCTCTTTCTTATTCTACCTGTTGTTCTTTATTTTGAGACTATGTTGTCCATTTCTCATTTTCCTTTCTTTATGTTATAGCAGCTCATGACACTAGAGCCGAGATTGGTGATTTTATAATTTTGTTTCAGATATTGTTTTAAACTCCAGATTATTAGCTTTATCAGTAATTTCGTTTAAAATTGTATTTTTACTGAAAATTGCATTTAGCCTAGATAAAAAGGGGTGGCTTGCCTGGTTCTACGACATCCGTCATCACGACTCCGAAATTGGGTCGTGACATATTTTAAGTTCAGCAGTTTTAATGTGGCTAGTAAACAGGGCAGACTTACAAAATAGCCTAATAGACCCAAATAATTTTAGCTTTAAATTTAATACAACATGGTGTATGTTAGGAGTCTGACTATATATTTCGATTAGAACTCGACTGTCATCTCTTTTCATGTGATTTTTGGTACTAAAATCAAGTTACGCGTAAATTCCAACTATATTACTAAGGTCATTGATAAAACTCGTACTGTTTTTTAGTCGTGTCAGTCCTGAGTTCGATGGACTCAATAATCGTACGGCCAGCAACATGTTATATACCTGAGGCCTAATTAGGCCATCTCTTACTCTATTGGGCCTATGTGAAGTTGGACACAACTTTATAATTGTGTACGATTGCTATATTGAGTAAGAAAATAAAAAATATTCAAGCTGTGGAAATGTATTTCTTTAATGTCGTAATGAAAAATATGTTCAATTGAATTGCGTTTTCATTTTTGTATACTTTGATCTCTTATGAAATGCTATTTCAAGCTGGACCATTTACAAATGCTGCCATCCTTAACATTGGCCCAGCCCAAAATCTTCTTCCCTAGACTAGCAAATTTAGTCTTAGAAAGATCTTGAGTAATTCCACATATTATAATCTAAAAGCTTCCTTAAACTAGTCTTACAAAATTAACTTAGGAAACCCACTTTTTTAGATATAGTAAATACTTAGACCCATTCCTTAATTAGGTAGTTGATACATTTAGAATCTAAAAACATATTAATAATCAGAGTATACATTCGCGTAACTTTGAATAAAAGTAATTCTTTCTAGTAACTAAAAATACTTTTTCTTAAAATTGTGTATACGTTTACGTAACACAAATAAAGATTAAAGAGAACACTTGTATAGGAACGAATTTTGAAATTATTATCGTAATCGCGTACATGTGCGCGTGACTTAATTTTGATTTTTTTTTTTTACAACCAAAACAAAAAATATGCGCTTGCGCAACCTTGGCTATTTTCAAAAATAAATCAAGTGTCGTGAATCATGTACACGTCCGAGTGACATGATTTTTGGCATGTCCAATTTCCACGGGTTTACGCATACGTAACCCGTCTTAAAATAATTATTTAAGTGCGATTGAATAATAAGAAGCGGTAAAAATATAAATGCACATAGGTATTAAAATCAGTAATTAAACAATTTAGGCCAAGTATAAATCATTAAGCGACCGTGCTAGAACCATGGAATTCGGGAGTTCCAAACACCTTCTCACGGGTTAACGGAATTCCTTACCCGGTCTTCTGGTTCGCAGACTTTTTAAACGGAGTCAAAATTTCCTCGATTTGGGATACTAAAAATAAATGGTGTCTTGGAACATCGTAAAAAATCCGGGTGGCGACTCTGAAATAAATAAATAATCCCAAATTCAAATAATATCTCTTTAATTGGAAAAACTCCCTTATACCCTTATCGGTAAAAAGGAGGTGTGACACTCATAACGTTCAGGACCAAGTGTCCTTAACTTATGAGCTTGTTACTGTAAGTTCAGGACTAGTTGTCCTTAATTTATGAGCTTGTAAGTCTAAGTTTAGGACTATCTGTCTTTAACTTTTGAACTTGTAACTCTAAGTTCAGGACTACATGTCCTTATTTTTTTTAACTTGGAACTCTAAGTTCAGGATTGCCTGTGAATTCAGTATAAATATTTAATACTTTTTGTATGTTTACAGAGTTTGATTTATTTTGTAGGATTTGTTGAACATGTTCTTCAGAGATGTATACAAATCAATTCCAAACAAGTACAACTTGGTATTAGCTATGTTGTGGCGTCACGCAGAGAATGTGGAACTTGAGAAGGTGAAAGTTGTTCACTACTATGCGGTGGGGTCAAAGCCATGGAGGTACACTGGCAAGGAAGAGAACATGGACAGGAAAGAGATAGAAGAAAGGGGAATATCGTCTTTTCATATTAATTTTAATAGACTAGTGGCTATTTTTGCTCAATATTAAAAATATTGAATAAAAAGTAAATACCAGTTGAAAAGGTGACTATCCCACGCAATATTTACTAAATGTATACCTTGGTTTAATTTTTTATTTGACGACTCGTGCGTAACACTATTGATACTATTCAGAAACTTTCTAAAGGACGACATAATTGGCTATATTCACCAAACATTTTTAGTTCAGATTGACAGTCCTCTATGTTATTTACTTTTTAAAAAATTTATGCGCTAAGACTTGTACCATGTATTATATTAACCATTGTCTGCTCGTATATTTGTCCACTTTTCTTGTCATAGATAAATTAGTCAATGTATACCTTTAAAAATAATTTTTCCTGTCTATTATCGTAGATGATCTATTATATGCAGTGCAGAAAAATGTTCTCAGCCTTATCATACTATATTATAAGTGTGAAAACTTTTAGATAATATTATTTTATTAAAATATCCTTAAAAACTTGAATAATCAAATTACCCTATATCTAAAGTAAAATTATTTTCTATTAAATATAAAATTGATCATTTTAATTGAGATCCTAATATATGGTAGTATTCAATTATCCTTCCCATCTTTCACGTTTTTTGTCAGTTTGCTCCTTTGAGCTTCCACTATTAAAATCATCTGTTCAAAACTTTTTTAATTCTAAGCAAGACTCTGTCGGGATATTACCCATAAATAAAAATCATATATTAAGCATCATCATCTGATGTATACTTACTTTGCAACCCATTTTTTATTTTTATAAATTGTTAGTGAGATTGTTACTCTCTGATTGTTACTATTTGATGCTACTTTTTCTCTCCTTTCACTAGACATTGTTGCTCCCTGATGACTACTATTTGATGCTACTTTTCTCCCCTTTGCTCGCCTTTGTCCCCTCTTTCCTCCTCTTCTTCTCTCTTATTCTTCCTTTCCATTTTTTCTTGAGCCGATGGCCTATCGAAAACAGTCTCTCTACCTCTCCAGGTAGGGACAAGGTCTGCGTACTCACTATTCTCCCCAGACCCCATCTGTAAAATTATACTAGGTATATTATTATTGTTATTGTTGTTATTTCCGATATGTACTGAATTACTTCATTTAATCCCAATTTAAAAAATGAAAAAGAAGAAAATATCTCCTTTACTTTTAGAGCCTATAACTCCATCTTTTTTTACAAAAATTCTGCTCGTGTTGTCCTAGGATTATGTTGCTATTGAAACAAAACAAAAATTGAAAAAACAAAAGCATAATTTATACAAGAACAAAAGATGTAACAAAAGAGATTCGTTTCCATTCTTATTATAACGTTTCTTATTGTTATTTGTGTATATAAAATATAATTGTTCCGAAAAAATAAGGGTGTTAGCTCAATCTGTATATTGAATAGGCTATTCACAGACTTATATAGATATTAAAAGTAACATTAAAAATGAAATATTCATTAACTTTTATTTAATTTCATAATTATTGTGCTTTTCTATATGCTCAATTTTTTGTCTAATAAGAGCATATACATGACTTTTAAATTATTTCAAAGCAGGGTCATATTCAATAATTTTTTTTGATCATTCCTTAATTTGCCTTTAGTCACACAGGCTTCCTCAATTTAGATTGTGAAGTGTTAATTACGGCTAATTATTTGTACAAATTATCTATTAATATTTTTTCTCCTAATTTACAAATGACATGAGTCATGACTCATAATTTTGAATAAGACAACAAAAATCAAGTACCGCAATATATATATATATATATATATATATTGATCATAATTAATTATTACTTCTTTTATAGATATGAATCATGAAATTGATCATGATCTACTAGCTATTTTAAGGAAGACGTGCCAATCAAACATACTATACTACTTTCACAAATTACTACTTTTATTCGACACTTTTTGATATGTATGTTGTTGTAAAAGGAGGAGGCTACTGTTTTTTTAAGGCAAGGTACCTAATCTAAACGAAAAGTTTTGAAACTAGATGTTGTTACTCATATTCACATGTAAATTATATTGTTGAAGTATAAAAAAACAAAAACAATTGTCAAGCTTAATGTTTGATATGTTACACAAACTGCATATTTATAGTTGTTTGAACACACTTTTTAAATTTTATTATATAATTTTTATAAAATTTCTAAACTATTTTTTTACTCATTATATGGAGTATACGCGCGTTAGTTGCTGTAAAACAAATGGTAGCTATCTTTTCTGAATTCACTTGTTTTTCCTTTTAATTTTTTAAGTTAGAGGCATGACCTGATAAATGAATTATAACCGACGAAAGACATTTTCTAATAATTCCTTATGTAAATATTTATTGAACTCTTTTTCATATTAACCCAGATTAAATGTAATGTGTTATAGTTTGTTCAATTCTCTTCTAATACTGTTTGCCTCTCTAAGTTGCGTTCGATAAATAGACATTAATAAATGAAGATAACTTTTAAGAGTAAAGACGTTATATTCTCTGTTTGGCAAACTGCGGATCTTTGGTGGTGATGAATATTGAGCTAAGAGTGAGTCACAAAAAAGACAATTTAGGTTCTACAAAAAGTTTTTGAACTAAACCCAGAGGAAAAAGTTATTTTTCTTCAAAATAATTTAATGCAATTCTCAGTTTATAAGAGTTTAAACTTTCACCCAGTCCAATATATAGCCCTAAGAAAAGATGCATTTTATATTTAAAATAATTTAATTATAAAATTTCTCTGTTACTCTTAAGTTTCAGGCCGTGATGGCGTCTAACGTTGAACCCGCTAGACAAGCCAACGTTTTAGATTAAGTTTACCTGTTTGCAATTGAAATAACAATAATATCTAGAATAAGTATGATTAAAGAANTGAAATAGCAATAACATCTAGAACAAGTATGATTAAAGAATGTGGAAGACTACTAAATTCAAGAACTTTAACGATGAATCTCATAAAAACTTCCTCAATTACACCCCAGAAATCGGTATCACAATCTCACGAACAGTCTAAGATTTTTCTAAATACAATGGTCTGAAATAAGTGTATACAACTGTCTTGGAATTACAGGATAAGACAGAAAATGAGAAAAAGATAAGAGGTGACGCCAAGGCCTGCGGACGCCTGCAAGACTACCTCGGTGTCGCCGTGGACTGAAGGATACACCCTCACTCAATGTCCACTGGGTCCGGCTCCGTAATCTGCACAACATAAAGAAGTGCAGGTGTAGCATCAGTACAACCGACCCAATGTACTGAGTAAGTGCCGAGCCTAACCTCGGCGAAGTAGAGACGAAGCTAGGACACGACAAACAATAATACCTGTGCAGTTTAAATAAGATATAACAAGAACTAACCACAAGAAATAAACCGTAAGTTACAATAACGGGGGAAACATGCTAGGGGAAAGGGATAGCAAGTACTGAAATGACGGAAGGAAGCATGATAATAGGCTAAAGGTGTATGGTTTGGCTTATGTTATACTCTAACTTAATGATGCTTTACTGTCTTAAGTATGTGAAATAAGGATAAAATGTGCTCTAATGGTGACTTGTGTGTTTCACAGGAGTGCAATACCGTAAGGAAAGCTTATGACGGTGATCCGGGCAAGAATTGAAGTAGAATAGACCATGGGGTACCTTTTGGATGAATTGAAGACTGAAGACTCAGGGATGAATGTGGAGACAGTGGAAAACCCTACTAGCGCGGGCATTAGCGCGGCATTAGCGCACACACACTAGTTCAACTCTCATGAGGCAGTGAAGAACCCTTTTAGCACGGGCACTAGCGCGCCCACGCTAGTCCAGCGATCCAGAGGCAGACAAAAACCCCATTAGCGCGGGCATAGCACGGCCTTAGCACGCCCGCGCTAGTCCAGACGCGTGAGACATTATTTCAGGGGTAAATTTGGAAGTCCTAGTCCATGCTACATCAACTATATAAGGTCCACTTCGCCCAAGAGAAGGGAAATCAGGGTTTTAGAGTTTAGAACACACAGGAAAAAAGGAAGGCAANTTGTAGTTTTCATTGCTATTATGTGTAGCTAAATACTTTAATCTAAGGTTTTGGTGAAACCTGTTGGGGATGAACTCGTTGGCATGTTAATATAGTTTTGAGTTGGTTATTTATCTCTATTTGTTCAACTACGTTTTAATTGTAGTTAGTTGAAGAACCCTCAACTAGCGGTTCCTATTTATTATGTATCTTCTTGAGAGAGAGTGCATATTTAGGTAGTTGTTGAACAACATCACTCCCGGAGTATAGACGAGAGTTATAACCGAGGGTTTAGAGGTTGGGTTAGAGATAATATACCTCGGGTGCAATCTAAAGTGAGCTGTAACGTAAATATAGCTTGCGTAGCTCGAGAGAGTGCGACTAATAAATTATCATAAATGCTCGAGAGAAATTTATGATAGCTGGAGAGTTCATGATTGATAGAGACAACCAAGTCAAAGCTATAGGAACATAACACTAGGGAAAGTACTAACGGGGGAAACCATTGCCTTAGACCTTTATTCCAATTGTTTACAACTGCTGTTAGTTAATATTAGTTTAGCGATTTCATTGATCTTAGTGTTAATTATAACATTGATTATTATTCATAAAGTTCTAGGAAGTTGATTAAGTGAGAGTTTAGTATTTTAACGGCTTTCTTAATACGTTAATTCCCTATGGGATCGACTCTGGGCTTAATACCCCGGATTATATTTGCAACACCCCCTTAGTCTTTTATTAGACAAAGTTGAGCGTGATCAAAGAAACAGTCCAAATATCTGAAAATAATAACGGGGATTGACAACACAAAATAAACAGTGAAGAGAAAACGGCACGGCATGTCCCCTCGTGCATATTATTAGCATAACACGGCACGACATGTCCCCTCGTGCATATTATTAGCATAACACGGCACGTCATGTCCCCTCGTGCATAACAATATAAAAAATATGGCACGAAATGTCCCCTCGTGCAATAAACATCACAATCGCGGCACGGAATGTCCCCTCGTGCATAAATAACATAAACATGGCACGAAATGTCCCCTCATGCATAAACATCACAATCATGGCACGGAATGTCCCCTCGTGCATAAACAACATAAACATGGCACGGAATGTCCCCTCGTGCATAAACATCACAATCACGGCACGAAATTTTCCCTCGTGCATAAAAACATAAAACAACAGTTGGCATGGAAATCAACAACTAAGAAACCTTAAATGCACGGAATAATCAACAAGAATAATACCGTCCCGGAAAGGGACACATTTATAACCAATCCTACACATGTGTATAATCCAGCATAATGTTCCTCAACCGATCAACTACTCAACAATACCCATATCTAAGAATTTCCACCAAATGAATAGCTATCAAAATTGATATTAAACCAATAAACATAGTAAAAGCCGAACAATATCATATAATTGCAAATTTCTGACTCACGATCATGCTTGACAACAACATATAGGTAATCGTCATCTCACCTATACATTGAACATGGAATAAACACGTAGAAATTAGGACTCAATACCTATTCCCTCAAGCTAAGGTTAGGCCAAACACTTACCTCTGCTCCAAGAATGCAAATCAAGCCTCTAACACTGCTTTTCCTCTCGAATCCGACTCCGAAAAAATTGTATCTATACATAATCAACTCAATAATATCAATAATTTTTCCACAGTTCAATTCCAAAGCCTAATTATAGATTCCCCAACAGTCTTCCAAAATTTCCAAAATTCGACTCCGGGCCTGCTTGGTCCAAACACGAGGTTCGGACTAAAACCTGATCACCCATTCCTCCACGAGCCCGAATATACAATTTGTTTTGAAATCCGACCCCAAAACGAGGTTGAATTCCCAAAAATTCAAAAAGCCCTAACTCTAACCAAAATCCCAATTTCTACCTTTAATTTCATGATTTTAGGCCTGGAATCTATTAATCGTTGATGAAAATGGAAGAAAATGGAGTTAAGATAACTTACCTATGAAGCTATGGTGGAAGAGATCTTCAAAATCGCCTATGAGGTGTGGGAAGAAGGAGGGTTGTGAAAATTGGGAGAAAATCCCGTAACTATTCTGTTTTAGGTCTTTTAAAATCACTGAACAAAAATACCCTATGCGTTCGCGACCACCTAGCCACGTTCGCACAGGGTTAACAAACTTGGCCTATGCATTCTCGGTTGAGGGGCCGCGTTCGCACAGGGTTAGCACTACCCATCCCCCAGGACCCCCTCTATAACTGTGCGTTCGCACTTACACCCCCGCGTTTGTACCTGGCATGGTGCGTTCGCACTGAACAAACACTACCCTGAAACCCCGGCCCTCAATTACCCTGTGTGAGCATGTAATTTTTCACCTACTAAATACTCCTACAAAATTAGATAAGTGAATTAATCTTATGGATTTTGTTGAATTTTTAGTGATTAATTGTTAATTGTTTTGCATTTTTTGCATATTCATAATTCATCTTCTTAAAAATATTTAAAATTGCATAATTCGGCGCACCATTATTATCACGGAATTATAAACTCATTATTTGTGACTAATTGAATTGAATAACGAAACAAATAATGATTATTTGAGGTGATGTAGTTTTGATAACTAATTACTAAAAAGTAATCATTTTTATTCGATAAATCATAGATTTAATTAGGAATATAAAATTGGTCATTTTATTCTTGATTAATCTGTAAATAGATAAGGTTTAAAGCAATTACTACATTTTTTGGATTAAATTAGATTTGAACTTAATTAGATTAATTAGTTTAATTAATTAAGAGAGCCAATTTCGGACCTGGGCTTGAAACTACCCAGGCCCAAACCTAACTCTACACTACCCAAACTACCCAGGCCCAAACCCAACTCTACACTACACAAACTCCATCCAGGCCCACCAAATTAAACCCGGCCAGCCCCATCTGCGTCCAAACAACCCCGTTTCATCTAAAAGAGCAAATCCCAGCCATTGATCAAGATAGATCGAACGGCTGGGAACCCCTCTCACACCCACTATAAATATATCCTAAAGCTACCCCATACCCCAATACAAAGTCTAACACCCCTATACCCCATCTGTCTCTCTCTTTCTCTCTAAGCCACAAACCCTAGCCGCCTTAGGTTTCCGCCACTGGAAATCGTCTACTGGTGGCGGACCTCCACCAAATAGCCCCAAACCTTCACCTTATAATCCTCATCCTTCCCTCGATCACCTCCCGTCATTGATTCCACCAAAATCCCACCCAAAATCACCCGATTTCAGATCTAAGAATCTGAAAAACCTAAAATGCTACAACGGCGGAGCACCACCAATCAACCCAAAATTTTCACCAGCTAATCCTTGTCCTCCCCTCAACCCCGTCCTATTATTAGTTTCCTCAAAAATCCACTCAATTTTCTTTAATTTTGGATCTAGGAATCCAGAAACCCTAGCTTCCCCTTCCGGCCGATTTGAAGACCTTCAATGGATTCTACCTACATGGATCGATAGCTGTTGTTGAGGGCTATTGATTCATATGGGTTGAAGTCATTTTCAAACCCCGCCGAAATCCGGCCAAGGTTCGACAACCTCCCATTTTCCGGTCAAACATTTTTCTACGGGGTTTCTTTACTTTTTCTATGAAATATCAAAACGAAAACAACGTTAAGTCCTGTTTTCTTAAATTTCTGTTTATGTTAGGTGTTTTTCATTATTTCGAGTATTTTTGGTTTCTCCTTGTTCTTTATTTGGATTATATGTTATTTTCTATATTTAAACCTAAACTATTTTTTTGATTTACCGTGGGTTGCATTAATATATTCTGTCCATAAACTCTTCTTCTCTTCGCCGTCTTGGTACGCCATTGACACATGAAACCATGCTAGGTATTGTAGTTCTGTTTTGTCTCCTTTTCCTTAATGATCTGCCTCTAATGGTTTGTTAAAAAAAAAACTAGGTTAATCCTATTTCTATCAACTTCTGATTTATATTAGTTTATTATGTTATTCAATTGTTATATCAAGGACAAAGGAACTGAACTTGTTATAACTGTTCTTAGTCGATTCAGTTTGTTCCATTGGTGTCGTCTTGAATTGACAAGCATATCTTTTAGATTTCAGAATGATCGGCCAAGTTTGAATTTTTCTTTACTGATAAAACAAGATTCTGTCCATTCTTATGTGATTAGGTTAGGGTCATATTATGGTGTGAATTGTCTCTATGATTCCATGATTATTTTGCTTAGACTATCTGTTGTGTTCTCTGCTTGCTCTTGATTCATAATTAGAGAGTAAACAGCCGTTTGAACACACTGTTTCTCAAGCATAATTGTCTTTGATTAGTTAATTGATGCCTCAAGTCTAACCTAATTAACAACGATTTGTAAAAAGGATACCTGTTAATAATACCAACCTGGGCTATTGACACCCTGAATAATCAGTCAAGTCCTAGGTACTAATTAAGATAATTAACTAGGTTTGATCAATTAACGCGAGTCAAATAACCTAAGTAAAAGAATCAAGTTGATTAGTCTTAATTACACTAAGATCTAGTTAATAATACTTATCAGTCCTAATTTAACTAAGAAACCTAATTAAGGATAATTAACTAGAGTTAATAATAACCCAAGTAAGTTACCTTGGTTACCTAATGGTAAATTCAGGGGCTCTAATGGGGTACATTAGGTAACTCAGTTTAGGAAATCAGGCTCTTAAGGTTAAAAATGTATTTTCTAAAGAGGAAAGTTCTAGAATAGGGGCAGCTGTCGCAAATATAGGGTTGACAACTACCCTATGTACCATTGAATGTTGTTTTTCAGTTTTGGATAGGGAATATTCCAAAGAATATCCCCTCCTTGAGATCCCTATAAATAGACTCCCCTTTTACATATTTTGGACCCTTTTTTTGGACACAAAACTTCTTTTTACAGACTAAAATTTTTACACTGAAGAAGCACTATCTTATATTCTGAAATTTCTTTTTCTGAAGATTGAACTTACTATCCTTTCTCACTAAAAATCATTTCCAAACTTATGAAAATGGCTCTTGTTTGTTTGGTGATCTGATTCTCAAAGATTTCTTGCATACACTCTCAAACTCTAGGGCTGGTTTTTCTATTGCTGCTACTGGTTTTTCTAGTTAATCTTTTGGTTGCTGCTGATCTTCCCTCTTTATTTGCTGTATTGCTGTTACCTGACCTTTATTTGGTCAGGACTTTTGGGCTGATTTTCTCTTCAAACGGTATGTAATTGTTGATATTATTGAAAGACTCAAAAATTGTGAATTTCAACTTCCTCTTTGCTTGAACTTGTCTCCTTCTATAACTTGATTTTTTGTTAATTTTTCCTCTCTCTCTAATCTGGTATGAAATCTGAAAGCAGGACTGATTAATATGTTGATAATAAAATCTGAATATGTATGGCTATATTCCTGAAATTCGAATGTATTTGTTATTAGATTTCATCTTTGTGTTTATTTCTTAGTCTATTAGTAAAGTAAATTGCATTAAGGTAGATGAATTTGACCTTTCAATGGTCAAATTCACCCTATAATAGTGCACAAAACAGTAGTATAGATAGCTGAAATTCAGCCTCAAAAGGGTACAAAGTATGTAGTTAAAAGGGCATTAGAGTTGAGAAATCTGAACCTCTGAATGGTCAGGTTCATCTTCTGAAATGACTAAATAAGCAAGTCTCTATATGGTTTGTAATTATGTTAAGTTAGCACTAGGGTAGATGAATCTGACTTCCTAATAGTCAAATTCACCCCATGGTAGTGCATAAGCAGTAGTTTAGCTTGTTGAAAATTATCCTTCAAAGGATATAAGTGTGTAATTAGGAGGAGCCTCAAGGAAGCGAATCCGAAATCACAAAATAGTCGGATTCACTCCTCAAAGTTCCAAGAGTGGTCAAAAGATTTGACTAAAAGTTAGCTTGAATGAGGATGACTATCAATAGTCTCAACAAAATAGCCTCAGTGGATTTAAATCTGACTCCTCTCCATGGTCAGATTCATCCCAAATGAATAAAGAACTATGTTCACTAGTGTTTGAAACCATATCAAGGGTAAAGCGAATCTGACCTTTTCATGGTCAAAATTCCTTCCATAATGATACATAAAATCCTTTGGTTGGAGGTTTGCAGGTGCTGTATTAAGATTAAACAAAGAGATGTCTAGCTAAAGCAGTAATTTCGAGATCTTATTTAGCTCATGAGTAGTTTTTTTTTAATTTCTTAGAACTGTAATAGACGTTATTAGTATAAAACAGAGCTAATGAATATGAATATGATCCAATGGTCCAGTTTATCCCAATTAAAAGTGCTCAAATGTTTATAAGTGATTGTCTAATTTCAAAATAGCATCCAGAGAATCGGACCTGAACCTTCCCTAATGGGCAGATCCATTCTCTACTGATGCATAAGAGCTCAATCTTGTTCGAGGCTCAATGGTAACTGCAGGTCCACATAGAGGCAACCATTAGCTTCTAATTAATTAATTCTTAGTATTCTGTTAGAAAATCTCTTTCATAGTACAAGTGATGTAACATTAAAATTTATTAGACCATGTACACATTTATTTTGGTGTTGTAATAAATTGGACCGGACGTTATGATTTCAATCCTCAAGTTGTCATTTCTTCTTATTAACGTGACAACCCAAGAAGTTAATTATATTTTTTCTGTAACTATAAACATTCATGTCTTGTTTTTCTGTTAATATCCATGTAATACGACATACAATGATCAAATACTTAATTAGAATTTGAAAACCCCTTCTCATTCTGGGTTTCAATTTGCGTAAATTATCTCAAACTTGTGGAATTTTTTATACGTGAATATTACGTTTCAAAACAGCATTGTCTAGGGGTCAAAAGGATAGTAATTATCCAAATCTGATTCTGATTTTTACATTAAAGTTGCTGGGTGGCTATTCCTGCTAGTATCCTTGATTAGTCATGCTCGGATAACTTGTCTAAACTGCATGTCCCACGAACTAGCTACAATTAGGGTTAGTCAAAAGAGTGGAAACAATTCGGGGCTAAAATATGGCCATAACCCGAAACATGCTATCTTTAGATTAATAAAATTCACTTCTAGGCAATCCTTTAGGTAAAACCATACCTTTAGTTTGAAATTTGATAAAGAATCGGATATTATTCCGAAACTACCGTAACCTACACTCGGGAGTGGCAACTCATGCCCCTGACCCTCAACTCCAACAACTAATAAAAACGCACACAGCAATCACAAGTGCATTTTATGTGACGTGTTTGCCATGTGTTAAAAAATAACAAGTGCACGCCATCGTGACTTGTCTAAGATAAATCCATACACGTGTTAATTGATCTTAAAACCAAAATGCTCCTTCAAATAGAAAACATAAAGAATAATCAAACATCGCCTTAAATAGGCACCATAAAACTGTCATGACCATAGTCTTGACTATATAATCTACACTCGGGTGCGACAACTCATGTCCCCGTCTTCAACTTCAAATTATATTAAAAGCGGGTTGCAATTGCGGGTGCATTTCATGTGGCGTAATTGTAATATGTCCAAAAACAAACAAGTGCACGCCATCGTGACTTGTTTCAAGATAAATCCATAATTATTAAAAACGGCTAAAAAATTGAAAAAGGGTTAAATAGCACAATAGGTTAAACACATGTAAAAAATCAGATAACTAGGCCAAATATTAATAGTTAAGCGACCGTGCTAGAACCACGGAACTCGGGAATGCCTAACACCTTCTCCCGGGTTAACATAATTCCTTACTCGGATTTCTGGTACGCATACAACTTAAAACAGAGTCTAAATTTCCTCGATTTGGGATTTCAATAAAACGGTGTCCTGGAACATCGTCAAAAATCCAGGTGGCGACTCTGAAAATTAAAATAAATCCCAAATCCGAATAATGTCACTTAAATTGGAAAAACTCCCTTATCCAACCTCACCGGAGGAAAAGGGAGGTGTGACACCCTGTGCGTTCGCACCCCCTTGAGTGCGTTCGCATAGGGTAAATCCCTGGACACCAGCAACAACTCAAAAACATCAGATTTTCCTAAGTTTTGCACCTCGACACCTACCCGAAACTCACCCGAGCCCTTGGGGCTCTAAACGAAATATACACACAACCTCAATAACATCCTGCGGACTTATTCGGGTATTCAAAACACCCAAATAACATCATAAACATCGAATTAAACCTCAAAATGTATGGAAATTCTCAAAAACCTCATACCTCCGAAGCATATATACATGAAACACCGGGTGTACGACTGATAGACTAGGTGGCAAAGCAAGTATGTAGGCCACCTCTCCCACCTTGTCCAAAATCTCAAATGGACCAATGAACCTAGGGTTCAACTTGCCCTTCTTTCTGAACCTCATCACGCCCTTCATGGGCGACATCCGAAGAAATACCCGGTCTCCAATCATAAATGAAAAATCACGAACTCTGCAGTCTGCATAACTCTTCTGCTTGGACTGGGCTGTACGAAGTCTATCCTGAATAATCTTCACTATATCAAGGCATCCTGGACTAACTCAGAACCCAACAATCTAACCTCTCCCGGCTCGAACCACCCAGCTAGCGACTGAACAACCTCAATAACATCCTACTGACTTATTCGAGTATTCAAAACACCCAAATAACATAATAAACATCGAATTAAACCTCAAAATCTATGGAAATTCTCAAAAACCTCATAAACTTCAAATTTTTCCATTTTTGATCTGAAACATGTCAAACCAAGTCCGTTTCTTACCAAATCTCACAGATAACACATAATAATCATATTGAACCTGCGGGCTCCTGAACCATAATACGATCCCGATAACACAGGTTTCATATCAAATCTCACTTTCAAAAACCTTTATATTTTTCAGAAAATAATTTTCTTCAAAAATTTATTTCTCGGACTTGGCACCTCGGAATTCGATTCCGTGCATACGCCCAAGTCCCATATTTTCCTATGGACCCTCCGGGACCGTCAAATCACGGGTCGGAGAACTGAGCCCAAGTGAAGGGAGAAGACGCAGCTGGTCTGGTCAAACAGAAATCCCTCCACCAAGTCTTGGCGGTACCAGAAAGACGGAATGTAGGTCCTCTACTGGTGCCTCTTGATCCGAAATACGTCAAACCAAGTCCATTTCTTACCAAATCTCACAGATAACACATAATAATCATATTGAACCTGTTCCGGGATCCGGAACCATAATACGAGCCCGATAACACATGTTTCACATCAAATCTCACTTTCAAAACCTTTATATTTTTTAGAAAACAATTTTCTTCAAAAATTCATTTCTCGGACTTGGCACCTCGGAATTTGATTCCGGGCATACGCCCAAGTCCCATATTTTCCTACGGACCCTCCGGGACCGTCAAATCACGGGTCGGGGTCCGTTTATCAAAAAATGTTGACCAAAGTCAACTTTACTCAAATAATTAATGTAAAATCATCATTTAATCAATTTTCCACTTAACAACTTCCCGGATACATGCCCGGGATGCACACGCATATCAAGGTGAGAAAAGGAGGCTTTCATGGCCTCGGAACACAAATTTAGTTAAAATTCACGGGATGACCTTTTGGGTCATCACAATCTCCACCTCTAAAACAACCGTTCTTCCTCGAACGAACATAGAAAGGTACCTGAATCGGGGAAAATATGGGGATATCGGCTCCGCATATCGTACTCGGACTTCCAGGCAGCTGCCTCAATAGGCTGACCTCTCCACTGATCACGAACCAAAGGATAACTCTGCGATCTCAACTGACGAACCTGCCGAGCTAATATGGTTACCGACTCCTCCTCATAAGTCAAATCCTTGTCCAACTGGACACCGCTGAAATCAAGTACATGAGAGGGGTATGCAATATACCTCCGAAGCATAGATACATGAAACACCGGGTGTACGACTGATAGACTAGGTGGCAAAGAAAGTCTGTAGGCCACCTCTCCCACCTTGTCCAGAATCTCAAATGGACCAATGAACCTAGGGCTCAACTTGCCCTTCTTTATGAACCTCATCACGCTCTTCATGGGCGACATCTGAAGAAATACCCGGTCTCCAATCATAAATGAAAAATCACGAACTCTGCAGTCTGCTTAACTCTTCTTCCTGGACTGAGCTGTACGAAGTCTATCCTGAATAATCTTCACTCTATCCAAGGAATCCTGGACTAACTCTGAACCCAACAATCTAACCTCTCCCGGCTCGAAGTACCCAACTGGCGACCGACACCGCCTACCATACAATGCCTCATACCATTTGAATGTTCGACTGATAGCTGTTATTGTAGGTAAACTCAGCTAAAGGCAAGAACTGGTCCCATGAACCTCCAAAATCAGTGACACATTCTCGCAACATATCCTCCAAAATCTGAATAGTACGCTCGGGCTGTCCGTCCGTCTGAGGATGAAATGCTGTGCTCAAATCAACCCGGGTGCCCAACTCACGCTGAAATACTCTCTAGAAATGGGAGGTAAACTGAGTACCTCGATCAGCAATAATGGACACAGGCAAACCATGCAGGCGAACAATCTCCCGGATGTAGATCCTTGCCAATTTCTCTGAAGAATACGAAACTGATACAAGAATGAAGTGTGCTGACTTGGTCAGCCTATCCACAATGACCCACACCGCATCAAACATCCTCTGAGTCCGTGGGAGTCCAACTACGAAATCCATGGTGATACACTCCCACTTCCACTCAGGAAGCTCAATCTGTTGCATCAAACCACCGGGTCTCTGGTGCTCGTACTTAACCTACTGACAGTTCAAGCCCCTAGCTACATATGCTACAATATCCTTCTTCATCCTCCACCACCAATAATGCTTCCGCAAATCCTGGTACATCTTTGCGGCGCCCGGTAATGGAATACCGGGAAATATGGGCCTCCTGCAATATCAACTCACGAATGCCATCAACATCGGGTACACAAATACGACCCTGCATCCTCAGAACTCCCTCATCATCAACTGTGACCTGCTTGGCACCTCCGTGCCGGACCGTATCTCTAAGAACACACAAATTATGATCATCATACTGCCTCACCCGAATACGATCATACAATGAAGAACGGGCCACAATACGGGCCAAAACACTGCCAGTCTCAGAAACCTCCAGTCTCATGAACCGGCTGGCCAAAGCCTGAACATCTAAAGCAAGCGGTCGCTCTCCAACTGATATATAAGCAAGACTACCCATACTGGCTGACTTCCGGCTCAAGGCATCGGCCACCACATTGGCCTTCCCCGGATGATATAAGATGGTGATGTCATAATCCTTAAAGCAGCTCTAACCATCTCCTTTGCCTCATGTTCAACTCTTTCTGCTTGAACAGATACTGCAAACTCTTATGATCCGTGAACACCTCACATGGCACCCCATACAGGTAATGCCTCCAGATCTTCAATGCATGAACAATAGCTGCTAACTCCAAATCATGAACTAGATAGATCTTCTCATGAACCTTCAACTGATGAGAAGCATAGGCTATAACCTTGCCATCCTGCATCAACACTGCACCAAGTCCAACCCGTGAAGCATCACAATACACGGTATATGGCCCTGAACCTGTGGGCAAAACTAACACCGGTGCCGTGGTCAAGGCTGCCTTGAGCTTCTGAAAGCTCGCCTCACACTCCTCCGACCACCTGAACTGGGCACCCTTCTGAGTCAATCTGGTCATCGGGGCTGCAATGGATGAAAATCCCTCCACAAACCGGCGATAATAACCTGCTAAGCCCAAGAAACTCCGAATCTCTGTAGCTGAAGTGGGCCTAGGCCAATCTCTGACTGCTGAAATCTTCTTGGGATCCACCTGAATACCCTCTGATGATACCACATGGCCTAGAAAAGCGACCGAACCCAACCAGAACTCACACTTCAAAAATTTGGCATATAACTGACTATCCTTCAGAGTCTGGAGGACGACGCGAATGTGCTGATCATGCTCCTCACGACTACGAGAGTAAATCAAAATATAATCAATGAAAACAATCACAAATGAGTCCAAATAGGGCCTGAACACCCGGTTCATCAACTCCATAAAAGCAGCAGGGGCATTTGTCAACCCAAATGACATCACCAAGAACTCATAATGCCCATACCGAGTACGAAAGGCTGTCTTAGGGACATCAGACGCCGTAATCCTTAGGTGATGGTAACCAGATCTCAAGTCAATCTTGGAAAACACTGAAGCACCCCGAAGCTGGTCGAATAAATCATCAATCCTCGGCAAAATGGTACTTATTCNCCATCCTGCATCAACACTGCACCAAGTCCAACCCGTGAAGCATCACAATACACGGTATATGGCCCTGAACCTGTGGGCAAAACTAACACCGTGCCGTGGTCAAGGATGTCTTGAGCTTCTGAAAGCTCGCCTCACACTCTTTCTACCACCTGAACAGGCACCCTTCTGAGTCAGTCTGGTCATCGGGACTGCAATGGATGAAAAGCCCTCCACAAATCGGCGATAATAACCTGCTAAGCCCAAGAAACTCCGAATCACTGTAGCTGAAGTGGGCCTAGGCCAATCTCTGACTGCTGAAATCTTCTTGGGATCCACCTGAATACCCTCTGATGATACCACATGGCCTAGAAAAGCGACCGAACCCAACCAGAACTCACACTTCAAAAATTTGGCATATAACTGACTATCCTTCAGAGTCTGGAGGACGACGCGAATGTGCTGATCATGCTCCTCACGACTACGAGAGTAAATCAAAATATAATCAATGAAAACAATCACAAATGAGTCCAAATAGGGCCTGAACACCCGGTTCATCAACTCCATAAAAGCAGCAGGGGCATTTGTCAACCCAAATGACATCACCAAGAACTCATAATGCCCATACCGAGTACGAAAGGCTGTCTTAGGGACATCAGACGCCGTAATCCTTAGGTGATGGTAACCAGATCTCAAGTCAATCTTGGAAAACACTGAAGCACCCCGAAGCTGGTCGAATAAATCATCAATCCTCGGCAAAATGGTACTTATTCTTAATAGTAACCTTATTCAACTACCGGTAGTCAATACGCATCCTCATTGAGCCATCTTTCTTCTTAACAAACAACACTGGGGCACCCCAAGGAGAATGACTAGGCCTAATGAAGCCTTTATCGAACAAATCCTGCAACTGCTCCTTCAACTCATTCAACTCTGGCGGGGCCATACGATACGGCGGAGTAGAAATGGGCTGAGTTCCCGGAGCCAACTCAATGCAAAAGTCAATATCCCTGTCGGGTGGCATACCCAACAGGTCAGCAGGGAACACCTCTGGAAACTCACGAACCACGGGCACAGACTCCATAGAAGGAACCTCAGCACTAGAATCACGAACATAGGCTAAGTAGGCCAATCAACCCTTCTCGACCATACACCGAGCCTTCATATATGAAATAACTCTACCGAAAGAATGACTAGGAGTCCCTTTCCACTCCAAACGATGTACTCCTGGCAAGGCAAGGTCACTGTCTTGGCATGGCAGTCCAGAATAGCTTGGTAGGGAGTTAACCAATCCATCCCCAAAATGACATCGAAGTCAACCATATCAAGAAGCAAGAGATATACATGAGTCTCCAGACCACCAATAACCACTAAGCATGAATGGTAGACCCGATCTACCACAATAGAATCACCCACCGGGATAGACACATATACAAAAGTACTCGGGGAATCACGGGCATGCTCAGATAAGGGGAAAAAATATGAAGACACATAGGAGAATGTAGAACCTGGATCAAATAAAATCGAAGCATCTCTGCTGAAAACTGAAACCATACCTGTAATAACTGCATCAGAGGCCTCAGCCTCAGGCCTGGCAGGAATAACATAGCACCGGGGCGGAGCCCCTCTAACCTGAACATCTCTGGGTCGACCTACTGTGGGCTGACCTCTACCTCTCGTGGCCTGTCCTCCACCTCTATGAGTCTGCCCTCCACCTATGACACCTCGACCTCCACCCCTAGCTGGCTGAGAGGGTGGTGGCGCACCTGGTGCGAGAATCATAGCTCGGGAACCCTGATATTGAGAACCACTAAAAGCTCGGGGGAAAAATCTGGAAATGTGCCCCATACCACCGCAAGTGTAACAAGATTTCTGCTGTTGAGAATGCTGACCCTGAAACTGTCCCCATCGCGCAGAATAACCACCCTGGAAACTCTGAAGCGGCGGTGCACTGATAGAAGCTGATGGTGCACTGCGGGATACCTGAAGCGCTGACTGGAATGGCCTAGGAGGATGACCTCTGCCAAAGGAATCTCTGCCTCCAGATGTGGCACAACTGAATCGACCGGAATGGCGAGGTCTCTTGTCAGACCCCTGACCACTACCCTGTGATAAGACCATCTTAATACGCCTGTCCACATTGGCCGCCTCCTGGAATGAAATATCAGTACCTGTCTCTCTGGCCATCTAGAGTCTAATAGGCTGAGCTAGACCCTTAATAAACCTCCTCACCCTCTCACAATCAGTGAGGAGTATCATGATAGCATGTCGAGCCAAAGTAATGAACCTGGTCTCATACTGTGTAACAGTCATAGATCCCTGCTGGAGACGCTCAAACTACCTCCAAAGACCCTCTCTCTGAGTAACTGGTAGAAAATTCTCCAAGGATAACTCGGAGAACTGAGCCCAAGTCAAGGGAGAAGACCCGGCTGGTCTGGTCAAACAGAAATCCCTCCACCAAGTCTTGACGGTACCAGAAAGACGGAATGTAGCAAAATTAACTCCATTGGACTCCACAATGCCCATGTTCCTAAGAACCTCATAGAAACTGTCCAAGAAATCTTGGGGATCCTCTGATGGTGCACCAGTAAATGTAGTAGGAAATAGCTTGGTGAACCGATCCAATCTCCACAAAGCATCGGCAGACATAGCTGCTCCCTCAACTGTCTGTGCCACAAAACCCGGGTGAGCNAGGAGATAGCTGCTCTGGTGTGCGGGTAGCAGGATTCTGGGTCCCCCCCCCAGCCTGAGAGACAGCTGGTGCAGTAGGAAGGAGGCCGGCCTGAGCCACGCTCTCCATAAGGACCACTAAACGGACCAGAGTGTCCTAAAGAACCGGGGTCGCAATGAACCCCTCTGGGACTTGAGCTGGTCCAATTGGAACTTCCTAAGTAGGAATCTCACCGGCAAAGTCTACCTGTGGGTCCTCTAATGGTGCTGCTGCTCTGGGCTGAGCCCTGGCTCTGCCTAGGCCTCTAGCACGGCCTCGGCCTCTCGTGGGAGCTGCAACAGGAGGATCGGGCTGCTGATGGGTAGATGAGGAAGCACGCGTTCTCGCCATCTGCGAGAGAATAAAATAGAAATTCAGTTAGCATTTAGAATTCAAACCGCACGACAGAGAAGAAGAAATGTGAAGTTATTCCTAACTTTGCAGCCTCTAGGGGATAAGTAGAGACGTCTCCGTACCGATCCCTCAGACTCTACAAGTTTGTCCGTGAATTATGAGACATACGCAACCTAGTGCTCTGATACCAACTTGTCACGACCCGAAATCCCACCTTCAGGTCGTGATGGCGTCTAACGTTGAACCCGCTAGACAAGCCAACATTTTAGGTTAAGTTTACCTGTTTACAATTGAAATAACAATAATATCTAGAACAAGTATGATTAAAGAATGCGGAAGACTACTAAATTCAAGAACTTTAACGATGAATCTCATAAAAACTTCCTCAATTACATCCCAGAAACAGGTATCACAATCTCACGAACAGTCTAAGATTTTTCTAAATATAATGGTTTGAAATAAGTGTATACAACTGTCTTGGAATTACAGGATAAGACAGAAAATGAGAAAAAGATAAGAGGTGACGCCAAGGCATGCGGACGCCTGCAAGACTACCTCGGTGTCGCCGTGGACTGAAGGATAGTCCCTCACTCAATGTCCACTGGGTCCGGCTCCGTAATCTGCACAACATAAAGAAGTGCAGGTGTAGCATCAGTACAACCGACCCAATGTACTGAGTAAGTGTCGAGCCTAACCTCGGCGAAGTAGTGGCGAAGCTAGGACACGACAAACAATAACACCTGTGCAGTTTAAATAAGTTATAACAGGAACTAACCACAAGAAATAAACAGTAAGTTACAATAACGGGGGAAACGTGCTAGGGGAAAGGGATAGCAAGTACTGAAATGACGGAAGTAAGAAACAGTCCAAATATCCGAAAATAATAACGGGGATTGACTACACAAAATAAACAGTGAAGAGAAAACAGCGCGGCATGTCCCCTCGTGCATATTCTTAGCATAACACGGCACGTCATGTACCCTCGTGCATAACAATATAAAAAATATGGCACGGAATGTCCCCTCGTGCAATAAACATCACAATCGCGGCACGGAATGTCCCCTCGTGCATAAACAACATAAATATGGCACGGAATGTCCCCTCGTGCATAAACATCACAATCACGGCATGGAATGTTCCCTCGTGCATAAACAACATAAACATGGCACGGAATATCCCCTCATGCATAAACATCACAATCACGGCATGGAATGTCCCCTCGTGCATAAAAACATAAAACAACAGTTGGCATGAAAATCAACAACTAAGAAACCTTAAATGCACGGAATAATCAACAAGAATAATAGCGTCCCGGCAAGGGACACAACTATAACCAATCCTACAAATGTGTATAATCCAACATAATGTTCCTCAACCGATGAACTACTCAACAATACCCATATCTAAGAATTTCCACCAAATGAATAGCTATCAAAATAGATATTAAACCCATAAACATAGTAAAAGCCGAACAATATCATATAATTGCAAATTTTTGACTCATGGTCATGCTTGACAACAACATATAGGTACTTGTCATCTCACCTATACATTGAACATGGAATAAACACGTAGCAATTAGGACTCAATACCTATTCCCTCAAGCTAAGGTTAGGCCAAACACTTACCTCGACTCCAATAATGCAAATCAAGCCTCTAACACCGCTTTTTTTCTCGAATCAGACTCCGAAACAATCGCATCTATACATAATCAACTCAATAATATCAATAATTATTCCACAGTTCAATTCCAAAGCCTAATTATAGATTCCCCAACATTCTTTCAAAATTTCCAAAATTCGACCCCGGGCCCGCTTGGTCCAAACACGAGGTTCGGACCAAAATCCGATCACCCATTCCCCCATGAGCCCAATTATACAATTTATTTTGAAATCCGACCCCAAAACGAGGTTGAATTCCCAAAAATTCAAAAAGCCCTAACTCTACCCAAAATCCCAATTACTACCTTGAATTTCATGATTTTAGGCCTAGAATCTATTAATCGTTGATGAAAATGGAAGAAAATGGAGTTAAGATCACTTACCTATGAAGCTATGGTGGAGGAGCTCTTCAAAATCGCCTATGGGGTGTGGGGAAGAAGGAGGGTTGTGAAAATTGGGAGAAAATCCCGTAACTATTCTGTTTTGGGTCTTTTAAAATCACTAAACAAAAATACCCTATGCGTTCGCGACCACCTAGCCGCGTTCGCACAAGGTTAACAAACTTGGTAACACTACCCTGAACCTCCATCCCTCAATTACCCTATGCATTCGCACCCCCTTGAGTGCGTTCGCATAGGGAAAATCCCTGGACACCAGCAACAGCTCAAAAACATCATAGTTTTCCTAAGTTTTGCACCCCGACACCTATCCGATACTCACCCGAGTCCTCGAGGCTCCAAACCAAATACACACACAACCTCAATAACATCCTACGGACTTATTCGAGTATTCAAAAGACCCAAATAACATCATAAACATCGAATTAATCATCAAAATCTATGAAAATTCTCAAAAACCTCATAAACTTCAAAATTTTCCATTTTGATCTGAAACTCGTCAAACCAAGTCCGTTTCTTACCAAATCTCACAGATAATATTGAACCTGTTCCGGGATCCGGAACCATAATACTGGCCCGATAACACAGGTTTCACATCAAATCTCACTTTCAAAAACCTTTATATTTTTCAGAAAATAATTTTCTTCAAAAATTCATTTCTCGGACTTGGCACCTCGGAATTTAATTCCGGGCATATGCCCAAGTCCCATATTTTCCTACGGACCCTCTGGGACCGTCAAATCACGGGTCCGGGTCCGTTTATAAAAAATATTGACCAAAGTCAACTTTACTCAAATAATTTATGTAAAATCATCATTTAATCAATTTTTCACTTAACGACTTTCCGGCTACATGCCCGGGCTGCGCACACATATCGAGGTTAGATAAAAGGAGATTTTCATGGCCTCGGAACACAAATTTAGCTAAAATTCACGGGATGACCTTTTGGGTCATCACATCCCCCTCAACATTGAGCAATTATCATTCTCCCCCTCATTTTTTAAATGCTTATTTTAACTTCTATAGTATCAATTTTTATATTTCTTTTAAATTTTTCTTAATATCATTATATTTTTCTCATTTTTCTAATATCTATGTTATGAACTAAATTGCATTTTTAAAATAAAAAAAAAGGTAGTCAAGCATACGATTTAATGATGTTGAATAATAAAAATGATGAGCAGAATAAAACAAAATACTCATATCAATAAATATATTAATAGTACTTAAATTTCTCAAGCGTAAGATGAAGACTTTGATTAAAAACAATACCTAAACTAACTTAGTAAAATTTGACAATGGAACTACTGACCGAAAAAGTATTTACTTTTATATCTAGCTATTCTAAATGACATTCCAGAGAAAAACAGTATATTTGAGCATATACCGAGTTAATTTGATTCATTTCATAAAAAATTTGAAATTATTCCAATCGTCTAACCAATAATCATGTATGCCATTTAAAATTTTTATTTCCTAAATGAAGAATTATTTTTATGCCTTTTTGAATATACTAACCTAGTATGTAGAATTTAGTTTCATTGTTTAACTGAACATATCTCTCTTTTTGAATTTAAATTATAATCTTGGCGACATTTGAAAAATATCGTAAAAGTAATGGGTTTTGTTTAGCACCTCAATTTGGTGTGCACCACTTTACCCTTGTATAGACAGTTAGACATTTATACATTTAGAAGAACTATTCAATCATATAATCAATTGGAACTCTCAACAATCCTAGTTTCATATGGGCCACAACTCTTATTACTAAGTACAGCCATAAAAGAAACCCCACCTCCAGTTCTTTCATCTGGAATAATATCCTACTAGGTTGGAAAATCTGTAACCAAGGCCTGCATTGAATTGTCGGTCCAGGTAACATTAACTGTTGGTCCTCTGCATGGATTCCGGGGCTCCCGCCATTAAATTCCATCATCCAAGGACCGATGAATTACAACGATCAAACTCTCAAAGTCAAAGATCTTTGGACGACAAACAATTGGGATCTCACAAAATTGTCTTTTACTCTGCCCACAGAAATGAAGAACAAAATCCTCTCCATAAATCTCGACTCCTTCAATAATACTAGAGATATCTCCACTTGGGCCCATACCTCAAACAATATCTTTTCCACCAACTCTACATATAAGCTGATCTCCTCGCCATATCCCACTAATTTTAAGTTTCAATGGATCTGGAAACTCAACACGCTCCACAAAATAAAATACTTCCTTTGGCAATGTTCCTATAATCGTCTCCCTACCCAAAGTTATTTGCATCAAATTAGAATCAACATTGACATCCTCTGTTCTATATGCAAAGGAGCGGAAGAGGCAATTACACATATTTTCTTTGAATGCCCCATATGTATTGTTAAAAATTAGTTTCACACGTGTAATACTTATGATGACTATGCAATCTGTGTGGAGCAATGACAACATGACAACTGGACAAGACTTTATGAAGAGGTACTAGATAAAGAAGAATGGAACATCATACCCACAGGGTAATCAGATACGGGAATCTCAACCTAATTGAGAAGGCGAAGAGACAAGGTCAGAATGAATCAAGACGGAATAAAGGGCAGATTCGGGGATCTTCAATTAATGAGCCAAAACGTAACATAATCTTCACGCAACAGTTACGATTAATCATTATAACGTTACATTAATGCCATTCTTATCCATTAATTCCCAATCACTGAAAAGAGTAGACGTTATATTAAGAAATTCCCTATAAAAGGGAGTAAAATATAACTTGTAAGGACACGTTCGAACCACTATTGAAATATACTTACTTTTTACGCATCTTTCTGCTTTCAATTTACGAATTTACTGACAATTATTAGCATATTCTTTGGTTATTAAAAACCCATGTTCTTCTTTAAATAGCTTTGGCAGAGAATCTAATTCTTTGGTTAAACAAATTGGTTCCATTACCGGGAATCTACTAATCTCTATTTTTTCTCAAACAACATTCTGTAAATTATGTCGAACGCCAACGATAACAACCAACAAGGGATTGGAACTCCAGTTCCATCACCTTCAGGTTCCCCGCGAGGCTCAAGGGAACATTCCCCAGAGAGATCTACGACTCGAAATAATAATCACAATGGAAATGAACAAACAGGAGAACAAGATCCTGTAAAACAAATGGTTGGTGAATATGTGACTCAAGCCTTACAAGCTTTCATGAGGGGATTGGCAGCTGCATCACCTACACCTCCTCCTAACAACACCGTAACTGTGAAAAATCCACAATTCGGACTAGCAAACTCAGGAAGTAGAGGCACTCCAAATGAGTCCCTCGAAGCAAGACCAGGTATGTCCAGTAATCCAGAATTACAGTCTTTATTACTAACCTTGCAGAAACAGGTGAAGGAACAAAACGACCGAATCAAGCAAATTCCTGGAGTACCACCTGTTATCAAAGGAATTGACGTTGATAGATATTCTCAACAACCTTGGAAGCCAAATGCAACGCCCTTGCCTATTCCCAAGAAGTTCAAAATGCCTGATATTCCCAAGTACGACGGGACAACTGATCCACGTGATCATGTAACTGCTTTTACTACAGGAGTAAAAGGCAACGATCTGACTAAATAAGAAATTGAATCAATACTAGTCAAGAAGTTCGGAGAGAAACTCACCAAAGGAGCACTAATATGGTATTCTCTTCTACCCGAAAATTCTATTGACTCTTTTGCGGAGCTTGCAGATTCTTTTATAAAAGCACATTCCGGTGCACAAAAAGTCAAAAAAAGAATGGAAGACATATTCAAGATAAAACAAGGAGAAGCAGAGTTGCTCCGAGAATTTGTAGACAGGTTTCAACGAGAAAGAATGCTGCTACCAAGGGTTCCTGACAATTGGCCAACAATGGCGTTTGCAAGCAACTTAAATGACAAAAGCTCAGAAGCCACGAGAAGACTCAAGGAAAGCTTGAGATAATTCCCAGCCACGACATGGAAAAATGTCTATAACAAGTACAAAACCAAGCTATGAATAGAAGAAGACACCATTGCTCAATGAAAAGTTGATGATCGAGCCAGTTCTAGACGCTCCGAACCAGAAAGGAGAACAAGTAAGAATAGGTACGATCTATATATGGGACCTTCAGGACGAGAAACTCGTTCCAGGTTTGAAAACACACGGTCGGAATATAGACCGCCAAATAGAGATACGAACTCATCCTCCTCAAGATCTAGAAAAGATCGGGAGGAACGAAACAGCGGTAATGCAAGAGTCGGAGACTACAACTTCAATGTAAGTACTTCTGAATTAATTACCGTACTGAGAAACATGGGCGATAAAGTTTGATGTCCCAAAGAAATGAGATCGAATCCAAACAGAAGGAATCCAGACTTCTGGTGCCCCATAACGATCATGGACATAGAACATCAGATTGCAGATTGTTGCAAGGTGAGGTAGAACAATTATTAAAACAGGGCTATCTAACAGAACTGTTTAGTGAAAAAGGCAAACATGCATATATGAAGAACATGCAAGAGCCCCCGAAACCACCATCTCCAAAGAGAACAGTGAATGTGATACACGGAGGAGAGGAGGTGAACAGAGTAGTCCGCAAAAGAACAACAAAATTCACAATTACACGGGAAGCGGATTCATGAAGACATGGAAGCAGACAATATAACGTTCGACAATGCAGATGGCAACGGATTACTGCTTCCTCATAATGACGCTCTGGTAATATCTCTACTCATGCATGACACTAATGTAAAAAGAGTGTTGATTGATCCAGGTAGATCAATCAACATCATTTTGTTGAGAGTTGTGGAAGAAATGCTAATGGAGGATCGAGTAATCCCAACGAACCTTATCTGGGTTTGACAACTCTACGGTCCTAACAAAAGGAGAAATTGAGCTTAGTACCTATGCAGAAGGAGTAACCAAAAATACAAAATTTCAAGTCATTAACACCGATATGGCTTACAACGTAATCATGGGGAGACCATGGATCCATGACATGGAAGCAATACCATCAACTTTACACCAGGTAATAAAATTCCCTTCCAAATGGGGAATTCAAAAGATTCAAGGCGATCAGTACACCTCAAGGAATATAAATTCAGTAGTACACTCAAACAAAAAAGAGGTAGTGGAAGAGTCAAAAGATGAAGAAATCACCCAATTAGGTACGGAAGAAGAAATTGGAACCCAATTAGGTACGGAAGAAGAAATTGTAACCCAAATAGGTACGGAAGAAGGAAGCCACGAGAAGGTGAACCAAATCACCACAGAGACAACATCAACACATACAGACATGGATTCCAGACCCGATGTCATTCAGGAGCCAGAAGAAGATGAGCATATTAAAACAACTATTGAGGAGCTCGAAGCTTTCCCACTGTTTGAGCAGAAGCCTGAGTAAAGAGTTCATATAGGCATGAGGCTAAGCCCCGCAAGAAGAGGTAAGTTAATTGAATATTTAAAAGCTAACTCAGATTGTTTCGCTTGGTCCCATTCAGATATGACAGGTATACCTCCGGAAGTGATGACTCATAAACTAAATGAAGATCCATCCTTTGTGCCTGTCAAGCAAAAGAAAAGAAAGCAAGGACCATTCAAGAACCAAGTGATCGATGAAGAGGTACAAAAACTCTTGAAAATTAGTTCAATACGCGAGGTAAAATATCCTAATTGGTTAGCTAATACTATAGTGGTACCCAAAAAGAATGGTAAATGGAGAGTATGCGTAGATTACATAGATTTGAATAAAGCATGCCCAAAGACTCGTTTCCATTACCACACAAAGATCAGATGATTGATGCCACTGCAGGTCATGAATTGTTGAGCTTTCTAGATGCATATTCTGGTTATAATCAGATAAAAATGGATCCCTCAGACGAGGAAAAAACTTCCTTTATTACAAACAGGGGGACTTATTGTTACAAAGTCATGCCTTTTGGCCTGAAAAATGCTGGAGCCACGTATCAAAGTCTAGTGACCAAGATGTTCCAGGAACATATGGGGAAAATAATGGAAGTATACATTGATGACATGCTGGTAAAATCAACTCAAGCGGAAGATCATTTCCATCATCTTTCAATCACCTTCGAAATCCTGCGCAGGTATAATATGAAACTAAATCCAGAAAAATATGCCTATCTATCAAAAGCCTCGCTGCTGTCTAAACCAAAAGAAGGGGGGAGGCTCTATGTCTATCTTGCCGTAGAAGAAATTGCCGTAAGTGTAGTACTGGTAAAAGAAGACAGAGGTAAACAATCCCCGATTTATTATGTAAGCAAGTCTTTATTAGATACTTAAACTAGATATCTTCATCTAGAAAAATTAGCCTTAGCTCTAATCATGGCAGCTAGAAAGTTGAGACCTTACTTTCAATGTCACTCAATCACTGTTGTGACCTCGTATCCACTAAGAAATATTTTGCATAAACAAGAGTTATCAGGGAGATTAGCTAAATGGGCAATAGAATTAAGCGAACATGACATAACATATCAGCCTAGGACTACAATAAAGTCTCAAATTTTAGTTCATTCGTCGCTGATTTTAATACTAGCATAATCCCTGAAGTGGAAAAAGAGTTACAACTCTTCAACGGGGCTAATCCAGGAATTTGGACCCTATTTACTGACGGCTCTTCTGATATAAAAGGAGCCGACTTGGGAATTGTTTTAATATCACATGCGGGTGAAAAGATACGACAAGCCATTAAATGTTATCTCATAACTAACAATGAAGCAGAGTACGAAACTCTCATTGCAGGGTTTGAACTGGCACGAGAACTCTCAATTGAGAAAATCGTGATCAAAAGTGACTCTCAACTAGTGGTAAACCAGATGCACGGGACTTATACCGCAAGAGAGGCTCGGATGCAACAATATCTGGAAAAGGCATGAGACCTAGCAAGGCAATTCCAGTCATGGAAAGTTACGCAAATACCCAGAGAGGAAAATGCAGAAGCAGATGCATTAGCTAACCTCGCAGCAGTTGCCTACGTAACAAATAAAGAAAATGCAATTGTCATACACCTATTTCATTCAGCAATCGACCAGGACAAAAATAAGGTAACATTTAACAATTCACCCTGGGATTGGAGAAACGAAATTGTAAACCTTTTGCAGAATGGCACCGTGCCTGAAGATAGAAAAGTAGCTCAAGAACTTCGCGGAAAGCTGCGCAGTACTGCCTAGTTCGTGAAACTGTGTACCGTAAAATGTTTGGAGGTCCCCTAGCAAAGTGCCTTGGACCCAATCAAACGGAGTACATGATGAAGGAAGTACACGAAGGACACTGCGGAAACCATGTAGGAGCAAGATCCTTAGTCAAAACCCTAATCAGACTAAGGTACTATTGGCCTAAAATGGAGGAAGATGCTGAGAGCTTCGTAGCTAAATGCGAAAAATGTCAGCGATATGCCAACAATATGCACCGGCCAGCAGAATTACTCTACCCAGTGGTGTCACCATGGCCATTCATGAAATGGGGCATGGATACAGTGGGACCCCTTCCCCCAGCTAAAGGAAAGGTACGGTTCTTACTCGTATTAACTGATTATTTCACAAAATGGGTGGAGGCAGACGCTTAAAGAAGTGAAAAGCTTCATATGGCGACACATAATACGCCGCTTTGGAATACCCAAGGAGATCGTATGTGACAATGGCCCACAATTCATAGGCTCACAAATCACAGAATTCTTCGAAAGCTGGCAAATCAAGAGAATTACTTGATCACCATATCACCCCGTGGCTAATGGGCAAGCCGAGTCAACAAACAAAGTCATTGTTAACAACTTAAAGAAACGGTTGGAAAAAGCCAAGGGAAACTGGCCTAACGAGCTACCGGCAGTATTATGGGCTTACATAACTATTACAAAATTAGCCACGAGAGAAACTCCATTCATGCTTGTCATTTGCTCGAGCAAAGAAGAGAAGCTGCATTAATACGTATGGCAACCCAAAAACAAATTATAGAGCGATATTACAACAGAAAAGCTTACCTCAGATATTTCAAAATTGGGGACCTCGTTCTTAAAAAAGTCTTCCAATCAACAAAGAAAGCTAGTGCAGGAAAGCTAAATACAAACTGGGAAGGGCCCTACAAAGTCCGTGGCATTGCTAGAAAAGGCGCTTACGAGCTGGAAACTATGGACGACAGAATCTTACCAACCAGTTGAATGTTGTTCATTTGAAGAAGTATTACTTCTTAAGTAAAGGGAATACCCCCGGTCAGGTATCATTACGTTCGATTTTATTTTTGTACAGTTAAAGTTATACTAACCATTTTAGATGATATGCAAAAAGCTAATCCATCACCAGATGATGATATTAGACCTACATAGGCACGGGGAAGTAACTGAATTCCCAGTCTAGGGTTACAACTTTCTGATGGACGTCTTTAAAGGGTTAAGCAGTCATCATCTAAACTATATACTGTTGATACCCTATTTTTCCTAAAAAGTATTTCAAAATGCATATATGTCTTCAAAATCATGCATTAGCATCAATTGGTATTTTTCCACAATTTTCTACATATTTTATTAATTTGCCCATTATCTTATTCCAATAAATAATTACAAAATTGCATCACAAATGATTTCAAATCATTTTCTTGATTTAATATTACTATTATGGTCCTATTAAGTCCAAATTATTCTATAAATAGCCAATTTGACACCTTTTGGCTACAATTGCAATAACTTTGCAATTGTAGCCCACACGTATAATTTTTGTATTATTTTTTTTACCAGAAATTAGTCTTTTTCATTTCAAATACTAAATAACCATTTTTAAAACATATCTATACATGAAATTCATTTTTTTATAATTAGTAATTATTTTACAAATTATTTTTAATCAATTTATTTGGGGTATTTAACAAATAGCCATTTTTATTTTGATTCTAGCCTAAACTAGCTAGCCCAAATACCTGATACACTACGCCAATATAACCCAAGCCCAAACCCCTACCTAACCCGACCCAAATTCTTGTTACCGACCGTTGATCATTTTTATCAACGGTCCAGATCCCCCTTACCATAATTAAACCCAAACGACCCCCCCCCCCCAAACCCTCTCATTTTCACTCACCCTCTCCGCCGTCTCACTTCACTCTCCTCTCCAAATCCTCTTTAATCCTAACCCTAACTCTTACCTCGCCTTCTCTCATCTGTCATCAACCATGGTGATTCCTCACCACCCTCATGCCACTCATGGCTCTCTTATGCTGGTATTACTTGTCTCTAAGGCCCTCAAGGGACGAGGGTCAGTCCACTCACACCTTGGGCCTGTTCTTGCCTGTTTCAAGCCGCCATGGCTCGATCTTGAGTAAGATCTTTCTATTTTTTCCTAAACCTATGGGTCTCTAAGCTGGTCTCTTCATCTCTACATTATTTTTACGAAAAACCTACTTTCATCTCTTGAACTTCTCAGATCTATACAGATCTGAGATGGATCGAATTGTTTTCCGCTTGTTTTTATGAAAACCTTATGATTTTCAAGTGTATGTTCATTTCTTCCTAACTAGGGTTTACTGAAAATCATCTTCTCCAAAAGTTTTTCGATTTTGAATGTTTAATCTTCTGTTCTTATGTGCTTTTGACCAATTTATGTTGAGTTTGCCTAAACCCTGGTCTATTTATGCTAAAACTCCATTTTTTCTTATACTTTTCTTCGATTATGGGTTTTCCATATTACTTGTGGAATTGTTTCGCTTTTTGCTTCGATTCTGAGTCTTTCAATGTCTCTATTTGTATTGATTCACTCTGTATCTTTGACCCACTCGATTTTCCTTAGTCAAATTCGTCGCTTTGTGAGTTCTACCCTAATTAATCTCTATTAGGGTTTTTGAGTCAATTTTCCGGATTAATTTCTATATGTTTCTGAAATTTTACTTAGCTCATTCTCTATTTGTGGAAATTGATATATTTCCTCCCAGAAAGCAGTATTACTTTGAAATTCTGACTAATTTGCTCTGTTAAGATTAATGTGCATAATTATCATTTATTTCCTTGTTTAAGACCTTACTTATTCATCCCCGCCTTATTTAATTGCATGTATAATTGTGGATTCTTATTGATTCCTTCTTTGGTTTGATTGGGATTCTTTCCTTAATTGAATCCCTGTTATTATCGTTTGATCAATTGCCTTAATTAAAGGAGCTTATTCTGGCTCCCTTATTTGGTTTGATTTGATTTTCTTGCCTTAATTGAATCCCTGTTATTACCGTTTGAATCATTTGCCCTTAATTAAAGGAGTCTATTCTGAAAATCCTTAGGTGATTGAATTATGTGACTTCCTTAATTGTTGGCTTCTGATTTCTTTTTACCTTGTTTGTCCTACTCTTAAACTACTATATAAACTCTCTTATTCCTCTCAAGCGACGAACACATTAGTTCAAAAATCTCTCTCTCATACTCAAAGCTTTTCTGCTCTCTTTCTTTCTTTGTTACTTACTTATTACTGTTCTAAATTAGCCGGCTACAAGCCAAGGCTAATTATTATTCTCTCCTATCCTTCACTTTATGTTTACTATCCCCTTACTAGTATGTTATGATTTCAATTCAAGTCCCAAAACCAACATGTTTCTATTACTGCTTCAGTTTATCATGTTTCTGATCTGTTTCTATCTACGGTTTTGTTGTTCAACATGTAATTGACATGTCTACATCACTGTTCATCTAACATATTATGTTATGCCCCACTCCCCTTTAGGATCAATATGCTTATGAATATGTTACCCCCTTGAAGTATATCCCAATATGATCTGCTATATCCCATGTTTACCTATTTTCTAGCATGAACCTTTCTTTGCAAACCACTTTGTATCCTAAGTTGTCTGATTCTGTGTTGATTCTGAAATTCATGCTGTGTTGACACCATTAGCTATCCCCTAATCCCCATAAACCCCCGACAAGAACTTCTATGATCCTATATACTATATGGTCTATGTGTCCCCAATTCCCATCACCCCTGTATGAAGGACTGTGATTTGAATGTGCTGAATCTGTTTGTGTTGTGATTAGTCTACTGTTTATTAATTGTCTTACTTTTGTCAACAAACTGTTTTTACTAAACAATTCTCCTATTTTATAAAATTGTTTCAACTAAGTCTTTTCCAAACGCTGCCTTTCATATTAAAGCCTTTTCAAAACTATGTCAAATAGTCTCACTCTAATCTTAGGTCCTTAGGTTCTGCCCCTCCAGTGTATGATTGCCTTGGGATTCCTATGAGATCCCTCTGAACGTGCACTGGGGATGGCCCTTCCACACTGTACTTACTCAATTATGGTTATGAAATCTGGGTGTGAGCACTGCCCGGATCCCTTGAGGTTCTTAGGGAACTTTGACACACCCGGATATGAGAAAGGCTATGAAACATTTGAGCACTTGATGTTCTGGGAATCTGGGCCTGTTTTCTCAGGCTCCCTATAGTTTAACTTCTTCTTTTACTTTATCTATTTATGTAATTTACTCAGCTGGTCTGTAATAATTATTTGTAAACAGATATTGGGGATGACTAGTGAAAAAGGGAGGGTAGCTATATATGTTATCAATATCAAGGGGTAGAAACCATGCCTTAGGTTTACATTTCCTATATGTGCATTAGAATTTATGTTTGGGACCAATACATTCTAAGCATGTCATGCATTAGATATCATGTTTTAGGTTTACTGCTTCAGCATCTCATTTGACCTTATTTATCACTTAGAAATCCTGCTTCAGGGTTATATAATAGCATCAACATAAAAATGTTGCTCCTGCACATCCTGAAATTATGCTGTAACTTCCTGTGCATTTAGATATCATGCTTTAAGAATTCTACAACCATTATGCATCTTTATGTGCATAGTAGATACCATGCTTTAGGATCTCTCCCAGTCACACTTAGTTAAACTACTGATGCATGAAAAAAGACATAAGACAGTCTCATATTTGATCATCCTGTTTTAAACAAACTGGTGATAATCCCTGTATGTTGCAACGCCTAGAACAACATGATTTTAGGTAAAACAACTTCTGGACTGTTTTTTAACAATTCTGGTAATTATTATGCACAATCCCACGCTTAGGCAAGCCTTAGGTAATCCATCTCTTTAAAAACTAGAAGACAGTTGCTTTGTGTTTACTGCCTAATAGTTAACAGGTTTTAAACTCAATAGGCAAGCTGATTAGGTCATGCTTCTGTGTTTATAAAATTGAAGCTACATATCTTCTGTGTTCCAATTTTCACTTAGACATCATGTTTTAGGATCCTGCTTAATAATACTGCCCTTGTTTGTGTTTGAGACGTGATGCTTATGTGCATTATCTGTGGAGGTAAATCTGAGCCTCTTAACTACTTTATTCCTGTTTTATCTGTTCAAATCCTATCTGTTCTTTCCTGTCGCCTAGTATTTTCTCCTTTCAACCTTAGGGGTCTGTCTAGAACTGCCTATAGGTAGAGGTCCTAAATCCTTCCAGGGCCATTAAGAAGGGACGGGTAACAACACGCATAGATATCGTTAAACAACACTCGCTTTAATAACCGCTAAGGGTGGGGAAGGGTAGATATGTATAAGATCACCAGTTCACTAATGCAACGTGTAGCCCCTCTTATGAAGAGTGATTACCGGGAATGGTACCGACGTGATCCCATAGGATAAACGACCTAGGACCCCCTATCCCTTACATGTGTGTGTTTAGATCATAACTCTTTCAAACATTGTATATGTATTTTTAGATTTTAAAACTTTAGCACATATGTGTGCTTAGACTGTGAATCTTCCCAAAATCTTTTATTTTCTTACCTATATGTTTTGTTTGCTTATGTGCTACCTGTTTTAAAATTCACAAAGCTTGTTTGACCGGGAACCACAGTTGTGGACTTTAAGGGTGCCTTCACACCTTCCCCTTGAAGTAATTTCAAGCCCTTACCCTATCTCTGGTTATGTAATCTGTGTTTATAAATGACCATTAATAGGTGCCCTAATGCACCTTAAAATCGTTAGGTGGAGACTCTTCAATTCCTTATCCCTTTTCCAAAAGGAAACGAGTTGTCCCAATAATGTCGAATACCCTGACCGACCCGAAAGGGGAGGAAAGAGGGGGGGGAGGGGCGACAACATGGCGACTCTGCTGAGGACTTATATAGGTTTTTACCATTTCAAACTGCTTTGTGAACTTGTCTTTACTTTGTTAATACTTGCGACCTTTCCCTTTCCCCCCTTTATGTGCCATTAATTGATTATATCTTTGAAGTATTTATTCCTTTCAGAATCAAAACTGACATGTTTCTTTTTGTTTTTCTTCGTAACTGCTTTTTCAATTATAATTGTTGTATTTACCGCTTCCATAACGTGCAAATACATGACAACATGCTTTTATTGCTCATTTATTATTGCATAATCATGCTCAACATCATATTTCACTCGTACCTATTCAAATCCTATAGCAATGATTGATGAGTGTTTGCGCCTTTCCATTTTATACCACCCCTAAATTCGGAAAGGCTTATTTGCGGTAAAACTAGTCGACCGGCGGTGCAGTCGATGGTTCCGTGCCTTTCCCTCTCAAGTTGTCCGCTTGAGGGTACCATTCTAAAACCCCATAGAAACATTACTATGTTATATTATGCATGCATCATGGTCAAACCTAGTCGAGTTAGCATGTTGTCCGCACAATAACCCTTTAAGATAGCCTTATCCAAAGTCCATCGGGTTTTTTATAATCCCAACGGACGCAGTCACGTTCTGTGCAATTTGGAGAACTAAATGCTTACATGCTAATCATAAATGTATAAATAGTCAAGTTTGGCGGGGGTAAGGGTCTAACCTATCTATTTTGCAGAAAATGAGGCATGAAGTCCCCAGGTTCGGCATGCTCCAAAGAGACAAGAAAAAGGGGCGCCGACTGCTAGAATGCTGAAGGAAACGAAGGAGGGCATCTAGCAAGGGTATACCTGTTGTTGAGCATGCACGACCTGGGGAACCTGATTGAAAGAACCAAGAAGACCAAGCCTTGGGAAGGTCCTTCGAGGACTAAGTAGTCTAGGTTTCCTTTTCATTGCTTTTACCAATGTAATAAGGCCAAGTGTCATTAGTGACTTTATTTCCTGCTCATTATTTTAGTGTCGTTTTGGACTCGTCTATTTTACATTAATGAAATAAGGCATTTTGCATCTAAGTTCTCCAAAATCAACTTGTCGTAAGGCCTACCTCGGGCACAACGAGGCTCCCAAATTGGGACACGCTTTTATTCCCGCACTATGTGTTTAAATACTGCAATATTTTCTCATGATCTTCACTGACTTGGCTACTTTTTATTTTTGTTTTGTTTCTCTTTTGATTATT